>JASANB010002134.1:0-185000 GCA_030248155.1 Sabatieria punctata | reverse complement strand
GCCGGCGCCAGGCCCCCCCAACCTCGTCGCGGTTGACCTGTTACATGTATGATGAACGGCGTTAGTGCCTGACTGTTATACGTACTTGTTGGTGTGCACGGCCATCATTTCCGGGTCGACAGTAGAGTAAGTTGTGTCTGTGAGGTGCTGTCGCAGCTTTGCCGACAGCAGGTGGTGTTGCAACGCAGGCGACTTCTGCAGAATCAGAGCCAGAATAATTCGTGTTCTTTTCTGATTCTCTGCAAGTAAAAGCAGGTGTTTTTGCGCTAAAGTTTACCTGCACTACAGTACCTCCTAATTGGCGCTCTTGCTCTGTTGTGTAGGTCCGTTGCGTCCGTAATAGAGTTAGTCGCGCAGCTACAAGGTTGATTGCTTATATTACGTGACACTAACTGCCTGACAAAACTGACTAATCATCCTCTAAGATAATATGATAACAGCGGAACCTGACCTCAGGGGAAAATTCCTATGCTTTAATAGTAGCAGGCTCTTCGTCCTTAATCTTTACTTACGTATTATTACACATTTGCATAAAGTGGAAACAAGTGACGAGGCTAGTTTAGCCTTCAATCAAGGAGAGTACATACAGTATACTGTAAGTATTGTGAGGTATACCTGTCAATTCTTTGACCTCCCAGAGCAGATTTCTGGAGAATAAATCGAGCCAGAAGTGACCATCGCTGTTGTGACGACTCAGAACGTAAAGCTGATGAATCAGGGATGCTACCATTAATTTATAAGCCCTAAAAGCAACACTTTTTAATTAATTTTGTGTGATGTCAGGGCTCAGGCTATTTGTCAGGACACATTTTTCAATTTCAGTGACTAACCTCCAACATCACAAGAAACAAACATGTAATAGGTCACACGCCGAAGGGGGAAGGGGGTCTGGCACCGGCCGGGGGGTCTGAGCCCAAATTTTGGGAGGGGGTTGGGCACTAAAAATCGCTATTAGCCAAACAAAGCAAACTGACTCTGTAACGTTGAAGCAGTCACTATGATTGGCTGCTCGGAGTTGCTTCAGTTCCTGCCCTGACAACTGGACTGCATGGCGCAGCTCAAAACTCTGATGTTTCTCTGACAAATGCTCAAGTTTGTCGGCAAACGCTTGATCAGTCCGCTTTTCGGCAGTCTTCAGCTTGAGCTCCAGCTCTTCTGATTGCAACTGCTCGATTCTAGAGCAGAATTGCGTGAGGAAGAGACAAAAGTAGAAAGGAAAAAAGTCATACAGCTGACACTTAGCAGCTCGTTCGCTCTGCAGTCGTTCGATCAGGTCTCTGATCATGTCAGTAGTATGAGTGGTATCTTTCATCTCATCCATGTGTTCGATTCCCCAATGAGCTTCTATCAAGGTGCTGCCAGCCACCAGCCAAAGAGCCAGCAGAGGCAGGCCGGTCAGACAAATTATCTTGGCCAGTGGCTTGTACCTCTGCCAGTTGGTCTGTTCACTTCCTAACGTTTCCAGTAAGCCCACACTAGTGTTGTCGCACAGTGACAACTGGCGGGAGCCCCACTTAATCATAGTAACCAGAACAGGAACTGAATTTGTTCGTATCAGGAAGCGCGGGGCACTGACTGTCTGGCGGATCTGCCTGAAGCTGCAGTGCTTCCGTCGGACTGACTGAGACTATAGACAGTAAACAATTAGAGATGCAAATCACTTTGCCAGTTATTGCTTCTGTCACTACTTCCCCAATTCTGCACGCTTTATTCAGTTAAGTGTATTGATGCATGTTAGTTATGGGAATATACCATTTTACCGTCAGTTCCGAGTTTTGTACAATTTCCACGCCGAAACCCTATTTTGGGCTATTGGTTCCAAAGTACTTAAGGTGCTCTGTATACGAACAAAATTTGGGTTTTAGAAGACAGGGCTTCAACTAAGGCTGGTAAACCATAAATTTAAACAGGGTCCAGAAGGCCTACGTAACTTAATTAGTGTTGCAAGAATTCTAGTTGCAGTTTCGCCTTTGTGTAGAGACCAGAAACTTGAATGTTTCTGACGATAAATTTTCACCAGATTGCGTGACACTGCTAGTAGCGCACCCAAAGGTTTGCAGCATACATGTACTAGGGGGGTTTGGGGGGTTACCCCCCTGCTGGAAAGGCCAAAACCCCCCTAACCCCCCCCCCCCGAGACAGGTTAAGGGACCGCCCTCCCCCCCGACCAAAAAATACAAATACTAGTAGTGGCTCCAGTATTAACAAACTGGGTCAGAAATCACTAATTTTTAGCCTAAAATTCACTTGAATTGAAAAGCCTTTGGAAACCGAATTTGGCGTTTCCTTCCACTGCTGATATTTAAGAAAAATCGGTGTTTTTGGAAGCTCTTTTTGTCATTTTTTGCTTGTTTTTAGCTTTAAAACGCTATTTTGCAGCTTAAAATAGCTATTTTTAGCGTTCTTACTGAAAAAAACGTGCTAAAAACGCATTTCTAGGCGTTTTGGAGCTTTTCGAAATTTGGGCCCCCCATCTGGGCGAAACCCCCCTCGACCCCCCACCTGAGGAAACCTCCCCCTACCCCCTCCCCCGAGGTCGGCCCGGAGCTGTTACATGTATGGTTTGCAGGGGGAATGTACTGTACGTACACCCTTTTCCGATGGAGATAGAAAGAAAGAAGCAGTCAAAGTCTAAATTAAGACAAATCAATGCACTACCATTGAAGGGCTCTGAAAAGAGCGAGGGGTGTCCTGAGCTGTCCGAAAGGACAGTGGAACTCATAAACAAACAAACAAACAAACAAACAAACTACAAAACTGTTAATTCCTTATCCTTTTAATTTACGGGAACGTTTTGAATGCTTTTCTGAAGGCTAATTTTTAAGAGTTTTTCTAGAAATCGACTTTTGCTCCTTAACCTCCGGACAAACCTCATTTTTTTGTCTCCGATTTGGCTAAAATTTTGTATTGTAGTCATTTCGGAGAAAAAAATTTGAGATTTATCCGGGAAGAGTTAGTTAATAATTAGAAAACCTGTTGATAACGTTCAGAAATGGGGTCGGCCCGATGTACAATATCTGATCAACGAGCTCCTTGTGTTCTGCATACAATCAGGGCACAGCCATTACTTATACTGCAGGAAAAAAGGGTAAAAAGTAGACTGCATAATTCGGCGAGCTACATAGTAGCTTGATGTTCTCTGGCTACATCAGCGCCGTGGTTGGTTGTAATATAGAAATTGATGCTACACGCTGCTCAAGGCCGACATAAAATACAGATCGGCTATCGGCTCGGAAATCGCCGATCTTTTCAAACAGATAAGTTTGGATTATCGAGTTCGATCTAAAGTTCAGTGTGTCGTCACTACCGACTTTCAAAAATGCGTCTCGTTATCCTCGGAGCCGGCCCCACCTGTCTGGGGGCGCTTTTCCAGTTGAAACAGCTGCAGGATGAGGGCAAAGTGGCCGACTCGACAGTGGTCACCGTTCTGGAGAGAGAGTCCATTGCCGGGGGTCTGGCCGGGTCGACTACCGACGATAACGGCTTCACCTGGGATTACGGCGGTCATATTACCTTCTCGCACAAATACCCTCAGTATGACAAGGCTGTGAGGTGGGCTGTGGATCAGTGGAATGAATTTACGAGAATTTCTCAGGTAATCTTTCTGTTTTTTTCATTCAGTTTCTTTTTTACGGCCACATAAGGTCGGCCATAATCTGCCCAACAATCGGAAGTCGGACGGCTTTCTGCCATTCTGAATCACGACGAATACAGTATCCGTTTTGCGTAACCGCTTTTTAATAAACTACGGTTCTCTCTAACTCAGTGGAAGACGGAAGATGGCCGTTTTCCCCCATCCAGAAACAGTTCATAAACAAATGCAGTCTTAGTAATCAAAATTAGACTGTTATGTGCATTTTGTCCTCGGTCTACTTGGTACATAAACTAAGTTTAAGCTTGAATGCAAGCAATTACTATACACATGGTGCTTTGAAAACGGCAACATGTTTGTTTACGTAGTGGGGGAAAGGGTCTTAATAAGCTCTGTCATACATGTAACAGGGGGGTCTGGGGGGTCTGCCCCCACCCGACTTAGGCCACCCCCCCAGATGGGGACCCCCCCCCCCCCCGAGACGATTTCACCGACCCCCCTCCGATTTTTCTGGCAAGTAAATTTTCGAGCAAATTTTTGCAATTTTTTACACTTCCACACACAAAAATTGCCAAAATCGCCTGCAAAACAGCACTTTTTAGCTGTATTTCAGCCCAAATTAGCGATTTTTGGCAATTTTTAGCCAAAAAATTGCGATTTTTCTCGATTTTTGAGCGTTTTTTAGTGCCCACCCCCCTCCCCCAAAATTTTGGCTCAGACCCCCCGGCCGGCGCCAGACCCCCCCAACCCCCCGCCCCCCATCGGCGGATGACCTGTTACATGTATGAGCTCTGTGTTAATAAAAAATAAGCAAAAGCAAAGAGCTATTACACGCATTGGTAAAGGTTGCATCAGTTGTTTATTTTCCGGGCAGCTTTTAGACGAATCTGACAAATTATATGTCTGCTGTGCTGAAATAAAATTTCCGTTTTATTTTCACTAAATTTTTCGGACCGTAATGTTAAATAAAATGGAACAACCGCATGTTTTGGTTTGCTGAAACTATTCCAAGTGTGGATTAGACGCTGGCCGTCACCTGCTATCCGCTAAAACTCTCAGAATAGTTAGTTATATGTATTTTAGCTTTTCTATTTATAAAATGGAAATACGATACATTGTTTGAAAATTCTCCACTGTTGCTCTCTATTTTCCGGAATTAAACTAAACTTGCAGTAGGATT
The DNA here is from genome assembly GCA_030248155.1 of Sabatieria punctata. Lineage (NCBI taxonomy): Eukaryota > Metazoa > Nematoda > Chromadorea > Araeolaimida > Comesomatidae > Sabatieria > Sabatieria punctata. The sequence goes on along the minus strand of JASANB010002134.1, from coordinate 180,228 downwards.
GTACAGCGATTTTCACTTTGGTGCAGAATTTTATTTGAGGTTGACATGAGTTTCGTATGCAAGACTGGCCAGAAAGAAGAGCTCTCGATCGTTCCTTATCCAGCCCAATTCGCCATACCCTTTCTACCGAAGGAACTGCAACAGAAATGCATCGCCGACTTCAAAGCCTGTCAGAAATTGGAGTCAACAAGTCCGAAAGATTTCAACGACTGGGTTCTACTCAACTTCGGACCTACTATGAACGAAATTTTTTTCACTCCTTACAACCAAAAAATATGGACTGTTAAGCTAACTGAAATGAACGCTAATTGGGTGGGCACCAGAGTGGCCAAATTGGAGCCCGAAAAACTGGAAGAACTGTGTTCAAATCAAGCAAAACAGGTCGATTTCGGCTGGGGACCTAACAGTACGTTTGCATATCCCAGCAATGGGGGCACAGGTCTTGTATGGAAATCACTGGCAGATAAGTTACCCCAAAATTGGTTCAGTTACAACTCTGAAGTATCGAAGATTGACCCCAAAAACAAAACAATCGAATTTACGAAGGCGGGAAGTTTAAATTCAATCCAATACGACATCCTAATTTCCACTCTTCCTTTGACTGAATTGGGACTTCTGTCCGGTTTGTATTCGACAAGCTTAGCCTATAGCCGAGTGATTATTTGTGGAATAGGAATGGAACGCCCGAAACCGAATTGGATCGAGCCCCATTGGCTCTATTTCCCCGACCCTGAGGTTCCGTTCCACCGATTGAACTTTATCAGCAACTATTCCACCAGTCTAACCCCAAATCCCGACAAGTATTGGTCAATGCTGACGGAAACTTCCAGAAAAGCGGACGAGACTTTCGACGAACAGGAAATTTTGCTTAACACAATAGAATGTCTGAAAAAGAAGGGTTTCATCGAAGACGAAACCAAAATTGTGGACAGATGGGTGAAAGTTCTGCCCTATGGTTATCCCATTCCTACGGTAGGCAGAGATTCAGAGTTGGAAAGACTTCACAAACTGCTGAAGCCGTGCGATATCTATAGTAGAGGTAGATTTGGTGGATGGAAATACGAAGTGGCCAACCAAGACCATTCGTTCATGCAAGGAAAAGAACTGATAGACAGACTTTTCTTAGGCACGAAGGAAATTGTTTACCCGACAGAGCACTAACTTCAGTCGTCTATAAATTTTGAAGTTCGGTCAGGGGTGTGGGGTTGATGCAAAAACTTCTCCTAGATGCGGAGGGGTGAGGGATACAAGCAGAAAAGTTTAAAAACGTTTTAATGTTATTCTTTGCCTAATCTGCAGTACTTACAATAAAAACTGTCATGTTTGGGTTACTGTAACTTTGACTTTCTTATAGCGGAATAATGAAATGATGAATAGTCATAAAGCAGAGAAGCGGATTTCACTATATCTACGTAGCTTCATCAAATGAAAAAAGCTAACTGTTGGCAAAAATGGATAAGTAAATCTTATAGTGGGGGTAGCCAGCCGAAATTCCAAGCTTTTTGGGGTTAGCCTAGACCTAGTTCGTAGTGACTACAACTACAAACTAAAAGAGCACTAACTACCTGACTTTTCGGGACTACAAATTAACACTAACTACTAACTACGAAAATCGGCTCGGCTCATTACGTACAATTTGACGACTGACTACATATGTCGTTAGATAACGGCGAAAACAGAAAACACACACACACACACACACACACACACACACACACACACACACACACACACACACACACACACACACACACACACACACACACACACACACACACACACACACACACACACACACACACACACACACACACACACACACACACACACACACACACACACACACACACACACACACACACACACACACACACACACACACACACACATTTTTCTTTCAGCCAATTTCATATAATTTCTGGCAATTTTAGACACTAAAATTAGTGAAACTGTTTCAACAATTAAGTTCCAATTCGATCAAAATTTAACAATTTTTAATAATATGACTTCAAAATACTTTTAGCTCTGACTACAAATTTACTACAAATGGTGATACTACTATACTAACCACTATTTACAAACTAAAATCGTTCAGCCAATTGACTACTAACTAAACTACAAGCTACAAAGTAAAAATCTGAAACCTTTGACTACTAACCACTAACTACAAACTAAATTTTGATAAGGAACTAAAGTCCATGTCAAAAAAGAGCGGACTGGCGGTTTTTTGCGAATAACTCCTTATGGGTGCATCGGAGCGCTTTTTGCCTCATAACCAAAGTTGTAGAGTGGCTCGAGCTCGGTACTCTGGTGCAACCTAATCTGCGCAACGTGCCATGGTAATGCTAATCTGCGCAACGGAAAAAATCAGCTTTTCCTGTAGTTGGGATGAACGCGAGTTTTTCAGTGAATTATAATCTACAGACCTCGGGGATTTCAAAAATGTATTCATATTTCTTCTAGGTGGAACGGTTCCAGAGTTATACACCATCAAAGTTGGCCGAAAATGCTAAAAATGGCCATTTTTGGCGATTTTCAGATTTCTGGGGGGGATTGGAATAACTCTGGACCAACTCAGCCGATCAGGCTGAAATTCACATATATGGTGTAAAATTTAGTTTTACGTCGATTGAGACACATAAGAACCCTGAAAAATTGACCCTGATACCGTAATCCCGATTTTTTCAACTTTAGGTCATTTGATTTTTTCTCTGGTTGCATGTAGTAGTTTAAGCCCTCCACTGTGGTTAAAAATGTACTTTACAGTGTTTTGAATCGATTTCAGTCCATTCTGAAGCCATTCGGATACTGTAGTGTGTGGTCCTGGCACGAAAATAACTTTTTGTCAATTTACATTGTTCCTGCGGCAAAGAAATGACCTATAGAGTAGGCACTAAGGGTTTTCATGATCAGGGAATCCATTGCTGACATAACTATAATCACTAGGATACTGTATTTTGAGGTCCCGACACGAAAAATGCTATTTTGCGTTTATGCATGCCTGGTGCAAGGAAACGCTCTATAGAGTAGACAATATAGGTTTTCAGGGGTGCGGAATTTATTTCTGACATAACCGTCATTGCTGGGTTACTGTATTTTGTGGTCCCGACGAGAAAATTGTTATTTTTTGCAATTTAGGTGTTCCTGTTGCAGGAGAAAGCTAAATAAAGTAGGTAATCAAACTTATGAGTTAGTACATTCGTTCCAGGACCACAATATACAGTATTCCAGTAACATTCGCTATGCCCTGAATGAATTCGCTGATGCCGACAACCTTTAGTACTTGTCAATTCATCGTTTCCTTGCAACAGAAACACCCAAGTAGCAAAATATAACCATTTTCTCGTCGGGACCTCAAAATACAGGAACCCAGCGATGATGGTTCTGTCAGAAAAGATTCCCCACCCCTGAAAACCTTTATTGCCTACTCTATAGAGCGTTTCCTTGCACCAGGCATGCATAAACGCAAAATAGCAATTTTCGTGTTGGGACCTCAAAATACCGTATCCCAGTGATTATACTTATGTCAGCAATGGATTCCCTGACCATGAAAACCCTTAGTGCCTACTCTATAGGTCATTTCTTTGCCGCAGGAACAACGTAAATTGACAAAAAGTTATTTTCGTGCCAGGACCACACACTACAGTATCCGAATGGCTTCAGAATGGACTGAAATCGATTCAAAACACTGTAAAGTACATTTTTAACCACAGTGGAGGGCTTAAACTACTACATGCAACCAGAGAAAAAATCAAATGACCTAAAGTTGAAAAAATCGGGATTACGGTATCAGGGTCAATTTTTCAGGGTTCTTATGTGTCTCAATCGACGTAAAACTAAATTTTACACCATATATGTGAATTTCAGCCTGATCGGCTGAGTTGGTCCAGAGTTATTCCAATCCCCCCCAGAAATCTGAAAATCGCCAAAAATGGCCATTTTTAGCATTTTCGGCCAACTTTGATTGTGTATAACTCTGGAACCGTTCCACCTAGAAGAAATATGAATACATTTTTGAAATCCCCGAGGTCTGTAGATTATAATTCACTGAAAAACTCGCGTTCATCCCAACTACAGGAAAAGCTGATTTTTTTCCGTTGCGCAGATTAGCATTACCATGGCACGTTGCGCAGATTAGGTTGCACCAGAGTACCGAGCTCGAGCCACTCTACAACTTTGGTTATGAGGCAAAAAGCGCTCCGATGCACCCATAAGGAGTTATTCGCAAAAAACCGCCAGTCCGCTCTTTTTTGACATGGACTATAGGTCTAAGTTAGCCTTTGAACTTCGCCGAACTTCTAGGAGGTGAGTGGTAAAAAATATTGCATTTTTAGTTTCGAAATTTATGACGGCTCACAGTACTGTCCTCTATGCTAGCGGAATTACAATAATTGTTATGATACGACAATTCTAATTGAAGTCTAAAGGGATTTATTTGTGCTGCAGTCTTGAGTGTTTTCCATTAGAGCGCCGCTGGATTTGCAACCGGAGCCTCAATCAGAAGATTTTACGTATTCTACGCCTTACCATAATATTGGAAGACAGACTAAGCTACAAAGAAACATTCAAAGTTATGCCCAGATGTTTAGAAGTGCAAAGTTTGAATTTGCCTGTGTAATGCATGTCTTGCAAAATGGCTTGTACTTTACTTATTTCCTATCAGTATCCGATGACTCAGTTCGAATCGAATGGCGGCATGTTTTGCAAATACCTGTAAGATGAATGTAAAAATTGTGACTAAATTCCAATCAAAAGGCCAGGCTTTTTGTGCACGTGATCTACCGCATCTTTTCCACGTGGGTTTTAATTGGAGCGTTGAATAAACTTTTCCATGTTTTTCAGGCAGCACATACCGGCGTAATTCTACATGCACTAGATGCGCAGTTGGGCAATAATATGACTTTAACGGAGATCAAACTCTCGGTACAATACATACATACAGTAAGTATGCGTAACCGTTGAAAATATGTTGAGCGGAGGGAGGGCAAAAACCGTGACAAGGCAGAAGTTAAAACGGTTGGGTTAATCAACATTTCAATCGTTTTTTATGGATCGAACCGTTACCTAAGAGTGACTTACACCAGTTTTTGAATGAATTGCTGTTTGTGGCATGCCTGTACGTTATACCTTAGTGGCACCTTATATTCTTCTACTAATCACTCCAAATATTCTAAGCTAATAACAATTTTCTCGGTCATTGCAGCAATATCGATTTCTAACATGTAATGCAGTATATTTTCCAATGCTGGACCTCCATCTCTTAACCGAACTTCAGAACAGAACAAAACTGAATCGGGTACAAAACTACGGTTGTATCTTTCCTATTTCTCCTTTCCGAGCGTCGAATCAATTTAGTTGTTTGCGGTGTTGCGTGGCGGTGTGGCTGCAGCTTTTCAGTGTGTGTGTGGTCCCCAAAAGTGTGCTGTGTCCTAAAAAGGCTCTAATTAATTAATTAATTGCAACTCCCATTAGCTTGCCGACCAATTAATAGGGATGCCCGGGTCGCTTTCCAGCTCGATTGTGAGTAGGTTTAGCAGCAAATCAAACAAAGACTACAAATGCACCATTCAACTGCTCGACGACAATGAAACCATCAACTGCGACTTCAAGGTTCTTTTCTCTCTACACTTTCTGACTCACTGACTGACTGGCACTGAAATCAGGGATCAGGTGTAGCTGCGGGGGGGGGGGAAATCAGGGAAGGTCAGAAATGGATTAGATACTAATTAATTAACTTTCATGTGACTGTACGACTCCGGAACGTGCCCTATACAGATGCGTACCCCTAGAGGTATTTTTATATTTGGAAAATAGGCCCTAAGGGCGTCCCCTGTACTGATGCGTCTCTATAGGGGTATTTTTATATTTGGAAAACAGGCCCTAAGGGGCGTGCCCTGTACTGATGCGTGCCCTAGGGGTATTTTTTTGTTTTTAAAACATGACCATTTTGGACGATTTTGAAATTTTGGAATTTTGCCAAAAAAATTATCGATAATTGATATTTATCGATAGAAATCGTTAATTTATAATTAATTATTAATAAATATATAATTATAATATATAATTAATTAATTAATTAAGTCTCCAACCCCTCGTTTGAACCATGCTGTTGGTGTGGGTTGAGAGAATAAAGTTGAAAAGTTGATTATGATCGTTACACACATTAATTTCTGTTTGGGATCGGTTCCTGATTTCCCCCCAGCTACACCTGATCCGAAATCTGACAACTGGTCTAGCAGTTAGCCCGCAAAGCTGTTTCATTTCTTTCCAGTCAGTCTATAAATGATGTCATCATCATGACATGATTGGCACAAAATTCGGGTTAGGTGTAGCTGGGGGGGGGGGGGAATCAGGGAAGGTTAGAAATGGGCTATATATTAATTAATTCACTTTCTTTTTTGACTGTACGACTCCGGAACGTGCCCTATTCTGATGCGTCCCCCTAGGGGTATTTTTATATTTGGAAAACAGGCCTTCAGGAGCGTTTGATTGCTGATGTAGTGACCATTAGACTCGCCAGACGAAGGGCTTTCAGGATCAGGTGTAGCTTGGGCGGGGGGAAATCAGGAACCGATCACAATGTTTTTAATGATCATAATTAATTATAAATTTACAAGTTTTATTGATTATCGATTATTTTTTGGCAAAATTCCAAAATTTCAAAATCTACCAAAATAGTCAAATGAATATATCGTTTGAAAGCCCTTCCTGACGAGGCTAATGGTCACTAAATCGCCATAGGAGCGCCCGGGGGCCTGCTTTCCAAATATACAAATACTTCTAGGGGAACTCATCAGTAGCGATCGACCGGAATTCCGGTTCCGGTTCCGGCCGGAACTGGCGGTTCCGGTCCGGTTCCGGTGAAAAGGGGTACCGGAACCGGAACTTTTTCATTCACTATTTTCGATGGATATTCAGTTACATCAAGTATTATTGCGTCTGTTTAATAAAGTGCGCAGCTCAGTGGGGGCAGTAGAATTTGCATGAATGGGGAGAAATTATGCAGTTTTCCATGTTATGCATCATTAGAAGTGCCTCTAAAGACAATTTTCGGTGAAATTATGCAGTTACAGGCAGTGTTTAGAGCTGTATTGTCGTTTTCGAACAGGTTTCTCAACTGACTTAAGGTGCAAAAGTGGAAAATTTGTTGTAAGTATCTGTACTAGCATGCTGGACCCATTTAAGACGATTTAAAAAAAAATTTTTTTTTAAATTTTTTAAAAAAAAGCAAAAATTTTTGGCCTTCAAAAAAAATTCTTTTTAACAACTGTGCCTTTAAGGCAGCTAAAAACATCTCCGAAGGTGACAGATCAAAGCTGAAACCTGAAAATGTTGAAAAGCTTCTCTTTCTGAAGTACAATTTGCGTGCTCTTGACTACTGTTATTGAAAAGTCTGTATTCTGTTGTTGATTTGAACTTCTGCTGATGTTTATAACAGGAATTTGTACACGACGTGCCTATAAATACGTTTCTATAAATTTTGGACCAAATATTGAAAAAGTTCCGGTTCCGGTTCCGGCCGGAACTGGGTGGTTCCGGTTCCGGTTCCGGCGAAAATTTTGGTTCCGGTCGATCGCTACTCATCAGTATGGGGCACGTTCCGGAATCGTATAGTCATAAGAAAGTTAATTAACTAATATATAGTGTCCATTTCTGACCTTCCCTGATTTCCCCCAGCTACAGTACAACTGAAACAGGCTAGAAATCGTTGTAAAATTGCCAATTTTGCGTGCAAATCGCCAACATTTTTCCGGCGGGTAGGGGACCTTCACCGGCAAGGGGGTAAGATGTTGATGCGGTCTGTATCTGCAGTTGGTCTTGAATTACAGGCAATCATTTGACACTTCAGACCAAAAATTGCCAAAATCACCTGTAAAACAGCACTTTTTAACTGTATTTGAGACGAAATTAGCAATTTTTAGCGAAAATTTTTGAAGCGTTTTTAGTACCCAACCCCCTCAATTCTTTGAGTTCTAACCCCTTCACTTGGCGGACCTTACCAGACCCCCACCAGACATGGGCAAAGGGGGCCTGAGGGGGTTGACTCAGAGATAGGCTCTGATTTTGCGCTTTTTGCTTTGATCAGGCGATTTTGCTCCCCCAATCTCCTCCCCCTTCGGCGGGTGACCTGTTACATGTATGAAAATTTGGTACTGCAAGTGGCTTAAAGTAACAGCAAAAATTACTATTCAATTCTATTTAACCAAAACATTTCTAAAGGTTCATTTTTTGATTGAAAGTGGTTACTGAAAGGTATGTAGGTACTTAAAGGATACAGTAAAGTGCTTCAGAACAAAATCTCGCTAAGAAGAAAAATGTCCTCTTGGCAGAAATGGGTTTTTGCACTGTTTTCTGTCAGTGACAGATAGATGCCAGCTGCCGTTCGGTTTTTAGACGTTCGATTCGAATCTCCAAAGCCCGACAGGGCAGTGCATCTCGTAAAAGGCTTATTAAAGGGACCGATTTAGTGCTCCCACACAACTGGTTTTCTGCAATCCTTTTTCTGCAGACACGCAGACGCTGTTTACCTGCCGGAAAGAAAGGGGGCAAAGTGTTGTACAGTTGAGGCAGACTTGATAAGGCACAGACGTCGCACAACCTGACGCTACGGTTACGCAAACAGTTGTAGTAGTACGAACTGGTTTGTAAAGTTGGGACCAGCTAATGCAGTGCTTGGTCCTCCTGTGACTAGGCAGCATGCGTCCAATTTGTAGAAGGTCCGGTCCGATATTAGAATATAGGAAGACCTGTCCGGAAAATCGTTCGCATGTTGTTTAATGTGACGGTTAGGGATACACAGCCGTTACCAACCGAATACCGACACCGATTTATCAACCGAATAATATTGACTGTAATTATACTGTCAGAATGCTTCTAGCCATACATGTAACAGGTCATCCGCCAACGGGCTTGGGGGTCTGGCGCCGGCTGGGGGTCTGATCCCAAACTTTGGGAGGGGTTTAGACACTAAAACGCTCAAAAATCGAAAACATCGCAATTTTTCGGCTAAAATTAGTTAAAAATCGCTAATTTTGGCTGAAATAGAGCTAAAAAGTGCTGTTTTACAAGCGATTTTGGGAATTTTTGTGTCTGAAATTGCAAAAAATAATCGCAAAAAATTACTTGCCAAAAAATCGGATGGGGTCAGAAAAATCGTCTCTGGCGTCTCCATCCGGGGGGTCTGCCCTAAATTGGGGATAGACCCCCTTTTACATGTATGCTTCTAGCTAAAAGAACTCAGGTGGTGTTAGGAGCAGACATGGGCAAAGGGCGGTCTGAGGGGGTTGGCCCCCTCAGTCTTTGACCTACCCCACTCAGCAGCCGCTACCTCCAAACATCGGACTTTTTTGTTTTACCATCCCCTCACGCGCTTCTACCCCACTCAGCCTACCCCTCAGCCTACTCGGTTTACTTCAACACTAAAGTATCATTGGCCCCAGCAGTAGGAATCTGCTTTATTGTGAAATGCAACGGAATCACTCTTGTTCTTTGCCAAAATCTGTTTCGACTTAGAAGGCAAATATCTCAAGAACTAAACTGTGAATCTCAATAAAAATTGCACCAATCTTTGAAGAATTTATCAATTTTTCATTCAAAAATGGATTCATTCAAATCGGTTGTGGTTCATGGTTGCAAAAGAAAAAATCTGCTGGGTTGTTCTTTATCACTCTTGTTCATTGCCAAAATCTCCGTTTTGATTTTGAAAACAAATATCTCAGGAACTAAGCAGGCTATCTTAATAAACGTTACATCAATCTTTCAAGAATTTATATGTCTTTAATTTAAAAAAGGATTCATTTAAATCGGTTGAGATTTGCGGTTGCTACAGCAAAAAATCTGCTGGGTTGTTTTAATTTTTGGCGGACCCTGTAGTACAAATCGGAAGTTAAAGATTAGTGAAATTTGCTTTTTACATTATGTTTTCTTCGAAATCTTATTATAAACATGTTGTTAACCTTGTTAGTCATTTTGGCATAAATGTTTTGTTTGTGTAAAATGATTAACATCACATTGTGTACAACATTCTTACAAAAAGTTCCTGAAGGGGTTCCAGTCGGTCCGAGGGGCCAGTCCCCTTTGTCCATGTCTGGCTACAAAACTGAACCTAATTGCAGTAAGAAAAAAGGAATTAAGAATGGCATTCCATTCCCATTTGTGGAGGTCGGTTGTAATGTAGCGAATGGTTTCAGCATAGGAACTTATTTTGTCAGTGCCCTAAAATCGTGGGTGTTTTTATGGTTGCCAATTTGTTTCAGAAAAATGATATCGGTCAAGTGATTCTGGATTATATCTGTGATTACCTTCAAATTGCCGAGAAGGATTACTTCGGACTGCGCTATATGGATCTGAACAAACACCGAGTATGTTTTCTTTAATTGCTGCAACATTCTAGACTTGACTGAAACGGTTAGAATCTCTCTGCCTCTATACATGCATTTTGCTTTGTTTAATCCTCGGTATTCGTTTTAAGCTGTGATTGCAGAACCCTAGTGATTTGACAATTTTTCCATCCTCCAAGTAGTAGAGCTCAAGTATGCTAAAGCCAATAAGGAAGGCAAATTGCAGTTGTAAGGCCGGGTCGGCCCGGCGTCGATACGGCTATTCTTTGGCTCGTTGCCCGGCGTCTAATAACATTGATATGAATCGATTTTCATGACCCAGGGAGCGCCGACAGTCTGTCTATCTTAGTTGCTCTTCTATTAGACTAAAAGGCTATGCTTCGCCTTATTTCTAGGCAATCCACCTATTCGCACGCAAACAAATCTAATGCAAAGTAGTGTTAGGGCTGAATTTCTGGGTTTGCCCAAAAGGAATGCACCAGATGGCTTTATTGACGAATATAAACTAATGTAGTACATAGCCGGTAACAACCGTATTCGGGCTGAAAGCAGCGGCCTAATTAATATATGCACAAAATTGATCTGAGGAAAACGCGCTGTTTAGGTCGCTTTACTTAGCATTCAACCTAATTCTGTTTAACAGGTTGCTAAAAACCTCAGTTGTATATTTTTTGTTACTGTACAAGTTGAGAGAGCTGTTGTTTCAGTACTGGTTGGATCCGCAGAAGCAGGTCTTTAAACAAATCCACGGTAAGTGTCAACGCGTAAACATTGTCAATTGACCCGTGTAGGGGAGGGACTAGACCTGTTTGTAGATCAGTTTAACCGGTCAGTCGGCCCTCCATAGACTAACTGTGACCTTGAGACCTACCTCTTTTGTAGCACTCAACCGAACGGGGGACAGGTTTTTATTGAAAATTTGCACTTAGTGGAGAATGGAAAATGGTGGTCGGTTTGCTGACTGACCTATGGGGACGTTGGAGGGCGACACGTAATTAACTGGCGCGTAGGCGCAGCCCTCTAGTTTATAAGCAAAACGCCTAATTTGTCCGTTTGATGAAATCGATTTTCCGCCGCCCTTTCTTTGTTGGGAGCGTTTTCTTCATTACAAACAGTCTTAGCAGTTGCTCTATGCATGGATTATGCAAGTCACTGGCGATTTGCATTAATGGCATTGCAGGTATAACACCTATCGTCTTTTGTCTACGGATCAGATACTACCCGGCCGACCCCTCAGTACTCAAGGAAGAGATTACGCGGTAGAATAAATAAAGTTTTGTGGCTTTTTTAACTGAGAGCGCTCTAAAACAGAGCCACTGCTGTTCTTTTGCTCAGCTCTAGCTCCGTTTTTGGCTGTCTCTGTCGGAAAAGTCGCAAAACATTGTAGAAAGTATATCGCCAAAATGCACCGTTGTATGCAAATTTTCTTTCAGCTACCAACTGTTCCTGCAACTGCGCCGAGACATGTTGCACGGTCGCCTGTACTGTCCGCAGACGGACGCAGCGTATCTGGGAGCGTGCGTGGTTCAGTGTAGGTTGTTTGTTAGGCATAAATAAATGTTTATCTAACTGCCGGGCATCGTCTGTGATGACTATAAAGCCACCAGGCTTACGCAATGGCACACCGGTTGAATAGACAGCCTGCAGCCATCTGCCGGCTGGCAATAAAAGGGACGGGTTTTTGCCGATCTCTCTGCCGGCTGAACTATTAGCGTTAGAGCTTTCGGTGTGCAAATGGCCTTTGCTTTTTTGTGCAAGTTTTTTTGCTGCTTCAGCCGAACTGGGAGATTACGACCCTGACGAACACCCTGACAATTATGTGTCTGAGTATAAGCTGTTCCTGAAGCAGACCAACAATCTGGAAGACAAGATTGGAAAAGAGCACAAGAATTTGGCGTAGGATTTTTGTTTATACATCTTATCAGCTGATTAGTGCAGCAGTTACTGTAGAATGCAAATTTTTGCAGTGGTCAAAGTCCGGGAGACGCTGAGATGAACTTTCTAATGAGATGCTCTAAGCTGGATACGTACGGGTTCGATCCCTACACAATTAAGGTGAGAATTTGTATTGTTGTTGTTGTTGTTGTTGTTGTTGTTGTTGTTGTTGTTGTTGTTGTTGTTGTTGTTGTTGTTGTTGTTGTTGTTGTTGTTGTTGTTGTTGTTGTTGTTGTTGTTGTTGTTGTTGTTGTTGTTGTTGTTGTTGTTGTTGTTGTTGTTGTTGTTGTTGTTGTTGTTGTTGTTGTTGTTGTTGTTGTTGTTGTTGTTGTTGTTGTTGTTGTTGTTGTTGTTGTCAATACCGCACCAAACTATATCTCCAGAAAAGTAGCAATGAAAATTGGGTCGGTCCATATTCATAGAATTTGTATTGTAGTTGGTAGAGATGGAACACCATGTAACAGGGGGGGTGTGCTCCCACCCGACTTAGGAGAGACTCCCCCCGGTCGAGGACCCCCCCCCCCCCGAGACGATTTTTCTGGAAAGTAATTTTTTGAGCAAATTTTTGCGATCAGACACAAACTGCTAAAATCACCTGTAAAACAAAACAGCTGTATTTGAGCCCAAATTAGCGATTTTTGAAGATTTTTAGCTTAAAAAATTGCGGTTTTTGAGTGCCCAACCCACCTCCCTAGAGTTTGGACTCAGACCCCCGGTCCGCGCCGGACCCCAACCCCCTCTCCCTTCGGGGATGACCTGTTACTTGTATGTGAAACACTATTTTGGTTATTGGGGTATTTTACGATATTGGATATTAGGTTTTTAGCCCCACAATACCCAATATTGTTTTACTCGAGATATTTTGAAGACTTGGTTTTTAGCGGATTTTGTATGAAAATTTGCTATCTGAAAGGATTTTCGTTCTTGAAATTAGCTCAAATTTGCTTGATTACAGACACATATTATTATGAATCTCTAAAACCGATTTGATTTTCCAACTTGTGTGCTTTATTTTATTATGGTTTTATAACTGTTTCCCATACCTTCACAACGCCTTTTTGAGATTCGAATCGCTTTAAAATTGGGTATTGGGTTGTCGGATGGATAGTGTTTCATCTCTAGTAAATTGTATTGCATTGAACTAGTAGTTTCAATATGAATTATATGAGAAAGCTGTTCGATATTTGCTTCTGTTTATGCGATCAGTTGTTTCAGGATCTGAAGAGCGGATCGTCTGTGTATCTTGGTGTAACTCACCAAGGCATACTGGTTTATCAGTCTAATCGGAAAGTGCACCATATCAGATGGTTGGTTTACAGACTATTCCACCTAACTGTTGAGATTTATTTTGAAGCTCTTGCTCTATTGCATCCATTAAAACCTTCACACTGCAGAAATATTACAGTCCATACATGTAACAGGGGGGGTCTGGGGGGTCTGCCCCCCACCCGAAATAGGCCAGACCCCCCCCCCCGGATGGGGACCCCCCCCCCCCCCGAGACGATTTCACCGACCCCCCCCCCCCCCTCCGATTTTTCTGGCAAGTAAATTTTCGAGCAAATTTTTGCAATTTTTTACAATTTAACACACAAAAATTGCCAAAATCGCCTGCAAAACAGCACTTTTTAGCTGTATTTCAGCCCAAATTAGCGATTTTTGGCAATTTTTAGTCAAAAAATTGCGATTTTTTCGATTTTTGAGCGTTTTTTTAGTGCCCACCCCCCTCCCCCAAAATTTTGGCTCAGACCCCCCCCCGGCCGGCGCCAGACCCCCCCCAACCCCCCCTCCCCCCATCGGCGGATGACCTGTTACATGTATGTTACAGTCAGGCATTTAACGCCGCTTATGATACCGTACCATTTACCATAATGGTACCGGTACCTAGAGTAGTGGTACCATATATGGCCATGGGTAGTTTACGCTATCCCGTGTGTCACGGCGGCCCCGGCACCAGTGGAAGCGGTGTGTTTGTGGGTTGGAAACCGGTCGTGGTGATGAGAAGTAGTGGACACAAAGCCCAACCCAGGCCGTCGAAAGTCAGCAATGGCAAGTAGATAAATGGGGACCAAACCTTAGCTGTCTTGCACACACCGACAGCAAAAGGGGAGGGTTGTTGTTAAGGAGGTTGCCGGACCTTGTGTCTCTTCCTGCTCTACTATAGCAGTTGGCTTCTGCTAGTCCGAAAGGACAAAAACTTACAACAACTACAAGAACAACAACCTTCACGTTCGGTGCCTGTGGTGGCACCATATTATGGTACCCCACCCCTACCTTCGCATCGGTACCGCTACCAATGCCATAAATATGGTGTTGTTGTTGTTGTTGTTGTTGTTGTTGTTGTTGTTGTTGTTGTTGTTGCCGGGAACAACAGACGGCCACTTCTTCAAGCTGGAAAAGTCGGGCAGCCGACCGTTCTGCACCACTGGGTCCATCTGTCGCACAGTCGAGATATGGGTGGCCCGGCTGCACATTAAACCATCAGCTCTAGGCATCATCAGTGGCAGATGGGCAAATTCCCAATGGACATCCGGGACGGTTTAGTGCCGACAGTCCAAGCATGAGTCGGAGGCCAACAACCACGTAGCCAACAGGAACAAGGCTACGTGCCCGGAATCGGGCGTTACCATTTAGGGACTGGCCCCGTTGCACCTGGAGCTGTTTATAGTCCACTCAGCACTGGCCCCGTAGGGTATACTGAGCTGCCCCGGAAGCGGTAACGTTGCACGGTATTATATGGTGTCGGTACCATAAGCGGCGTTAAGTGCCTGACTGTATTACGCGATTTTTTAGTCCCAATATTTCGGAGCGATTCATAAAAGAACGTGTGACCGACCATACATGGGCCGGAAAAATCCGGAGAGGGGTAGGGGGTCTGGAGACCTCGGGGGGGGGGGGGTTCCGAAAAAAGGCCAAAAAACGCCTATTTTGCCATAAATAAGCGGGGGGGTCCCGAAAAAAGGCCAAAAAACGCCTATTTTGCCATAAATAAGCGAAAATTTCCTCCCTCTGGGAGGGGGTATGGCCGGCCGAGGGGGTATACCCCTTACCTCCCCGGCCCGTGTATGCGACTGACTTAGGTATACACCTGAATGTGAAATCGGTTATTTTCACCTTTTATTACTGGTTTTCAGTGTTTCGGAAAATTCTCTTTAACTAAAATGAATGAGAAAGGTAAAAAAATACCCGATTTCACATTCAGACGTGTAAGTCAGTCACACGTTCGTTTATGAATGGCTCCGAAATATTGGACTAAAAATAGGGTAATCTCTGAACTGTGGATTTGAATCTAACAAGAACTGTTTTAAGTGTATTTCTGTAAGTATGTAGAGCTACTAAAGAAAGACCATTGCTTTCCAGGGAAGACTTGGAAAAAGTCGATTATCTGGGAAAAGAGTACCGAGTGTATCCACGGCTGGATTACTTCCAGGCAGAGACTCTGCAGGTTTCTTTCTTTTTCTTTAGCCACTTCTACTGCAATTCCTTTTTGGCGGCTGTGCGGTGTGGACGCGTGTTCAGACTATTAAGTCGAAAGCCTTCTTTTGCTTGCTGGTGATGGCTGCTGCTGCGCCACTCTTTTTAGCAGTCTGATTGCACAAGAACACGAAGCCACAATCGGTTTTTATAAGGCTTTATTAGTTAATCACCTACTGAAAGTCACAGTGCCGGAAAAATTCAGTTTATATGAGCAAATTCTTGAGTGCGTTGTAGTGCAAGGACTGCAAAAGGTTTTGTCTGTGTACATTTAATAAATTCAAACATAAAACCATACCGAAATAATAAAGAGTCAGTTTTTCTAAGTATTGACTCTTCCGGACAAAATGTAAATTTTTTTGTCTCCGATTTGCGTAACACGTTTGTATTGTAGTTTAATTTTAAAAAAAGCAGCGTAGTCAACCCTTAGACTCCAGTTTGTTTGAGTGATTTTCTTTTAAACTTGTTTCGGGGCAATAAATCTTTATCTTGATTTTTTGCCGTTCCAGCCGTTTTTGAAAGACTCCGTTTTTTCGACCCACTCTCAGGTTTCGCCTCATAACTCGAGAGTAAATAACCGGAGAAACTTTCCAATTACATATTTAGAATCAGAGAAACATTTCCTTTCAAACGATATCCTAATCGGTTGGATTCCCAGAAAAAATTTTCTAACACCTTTTAGGCCTGATTTGACCGCCTCACAGTCATGTTCCCAGCTATTATATCTCATGAAAATGTAGCACTATGTTTTTACTTTCGATCGCGCAAATAAAATTGAGGAAAAGCGGCCAAATTGAGTTTTTGGGCCTTGAAAGTTGTCAGGTCGACAGCTGACTCGTCCAGGGCCGGGTTTTGCAGTTAGCATAAATCTACCAATTCATCAGCAGTGAATTCGATTTATGTTAACTACAAAACCTGGCCCTGGAGCAGTCAGTGGTGGACCTCTGAGAACCTTAAAGGCTCAAAAACTCAATTTCGCACCTTTTTTCCCAATTTTATTTGTGCGATCGAAAGTAAGAACATAGAGCTACGTTTTCATGAAATATAATAGTTAGGAACACGACTGTGAGGGGATCAAGTCGGGCCCAGAAGGGGTTGGGTTTGACAAGATTTTTTTTGAATCCAACCGAGTAGGATATTATTTGAAAGAGAATGTTTTTCTGATTCTAAATACGCAATTGAAAAGTTTCTATGGTCATTTGTTCCCGAGTTATGAGGTAAAATCTGAGAGAGGATCGAAAAAGTAAGTTTCTCAAAAACGGTGGAAAGGTGGTAAACTGTCTTTTTTGAGTCAAATTAAACTAAGGTAGAAACTTTTAGGCAAAGCGGAGACAAAAATTTTAGATTTGTCTCGTCAAAAGTCGATTCCTAGAAAAACCGGTTCTTCTTATACAATATCCCTTCCCTACAGACGCCAATCCGGTAGCGCACCCAGGATGTTGTTGAGGTGGCTCGCTTAAATTGGAACAGGCTTTATTGGGCAGTTGTCTATTGATAGCGAGAAAACTTAAACAGAGTTTGCCATTAAATGCCATTCTGAAGCATACATGGGCCGGAAAAATGGGTTGGGGTAGTAAAAATACGAAAATTTGAGGGTGGGCCTGCTGGTTTGGGGAGTCGCGTCAATTTTGGTGAGTGGGGTCAGGAACAGACATGGGCAAAGGGAGGGGGGCTGAGGCGGGTTGGCCAGTAAAACAGCACTTTTTAGCTGTATTTGAGCCCAAATTAGCGATTTTTTAGTACCCAAGCCAAGCCCCCCTAGAATTTGGGTTCAGAGCCCCAAACTTCGGCGGATGACCTTGTTACCTGTATGATCTATTGGATTTTCCCGTTTTACTGATTTTCTACCTCCACGGACCACAGTACCGTCCTGGGTGCGTAGGCTATGTTCGGTCTGTCCGGCTTCTTTGGTCCCGTGGTTACGGTTGGTTTTCAGGACCTCTATGACTTCAGCACCCAGCAGACGCCAAACGGCAAGGACAAGTCGACCCCCTCCAAAGAGGTTGGCAACGGACCGATTGACCCTGACGTTGGTGCTTTGGTTTCGGTTTTTAGCTGCTCTGCTAACCTACTCGAAACTGCCTTTTGTGCAGCAAATTTTTACCATTTTTCTTCTCTTACTCATTGTTCACCAGTTTTTTTTGGTTTTAGTTCGACTGACAGTTTATGAGACTGATTGACAGTTGTTATTTTGCAGAAAAGTGTGCTTAGCAGCTAAGCTGCTGTATCTGGCTGTGTTGAGTGAGTGAAGAGCTGAGTTGTTGTAGAAGGAGTCAGCAAGCAAGAAGCGGTCCCCAGCCCACATCCTCAAGTACCTGTGTCCCAGCGCCACCTTTGCCAAGCATCTCTGGCGCTTCACTCTCGCACAACAGGCCTTCTTCACTCTCAACAAGTCTAGTGAGAGTCGTCCCGTCACCTCTAAGTCAGTCCTTTCTACTACTCTCTGTCTGTCGTCTGTCTCTCTCTCTCTCTGTCTGTCTGTCTGTCTGTCTGTCTGTCTGTCTGTCTGTCTGTCTGTCTGTCTGTCTGTCTGTCTGTCTCTGTCTGTCTGTCTCTGTCTGTCTGTCTGTCTGTCTGTCTGTCTCTCTCTCTGTCTGTCTGTCTGTCTGTCTGTCTGTCTGTCTGTCTGTCTGTCTGTCTGTCTGTCTCTGTCTGTCTGTCTCTGTCTGTCTGTCTGTCTGTCTGTCTGTCTGTCTGTCTGTCTGTCTGTCTGTCTGTCTGTCTGTCTGTCTGTCTGTCTCTGTCTGTCTGTCTGTCTGTCTGTCTGTCTGTCTCTGTCTGTCTGTCTGTCTGTCTGTCTGTCTGTCTGTCTGTCTGTCTGTCTGTCTGTCTGTCTCTCTAATCCCATGCAAAGTGCTTTCAGACGCAGAATTCCAGTGCTGAGTCGCGGTTCAACTTTCCGTTTCTCGGGTCGAGTGCTGCATGAGATTCAAGAGTGTGATCTGCCCGCTGACAGAGAAGAGCCGAGCTTCGTGCGCATCCACGTCGAGCGACAGCCGAATCGCGAGGAGCGCGCCTACCCCTGGATGAGCAAGTACTCCACACTGCCCAAGACCGGCAAAAGACCCAGTGCAGGTACATATGACTCGATCGTATGACACTGCCCCATTGCTGAGAGGAAGCGTTTGGTTGGAGACAGGCTTGGTGCAGTCAGTCTGACCTGGTGCTTTGCAGAGAACGCCATGAACAGTGTGGAACAGCGACTGAGCTATGAGGCGCCAGAGATGAACGGCAGACCAAACTCGATCAGCATAGACACCTCGCCCCCAGTCACTCTCACTGCCAGTCCCCACTCGCCCGATGCCTCTCTAGACCTCAGTCCCGGAGCCCTGCCCTCTAACTCTAAACAGGTTATCCTTAGCTTCTTCAGACAAGCATGTAACGGCATACACTGCACTGGAGCCAAATATAGTAGGGTTGAGCTTACAAGGGCAGTGTCTGGGGACAGTGAAAATTCTGAAGTTTGGAGCTTGGTGTCTGCGAAGGCTCATTCAGGTGCTAGTGTTCGGGTTCTTTATGCCGTTAAGTGCCTGACTGTCACAATAAATTCTTGTTAGTATTTGTTTCTCATTGCACAGGCTGTCCAAAAAAGCGGGAATTTTCTTCCAACTTCAGTTAGAGTAGATGCAACTTTTAGTTCAGATAGCTGAAAGATCAGTCTGCTGAAACTAAAATTGGGAGTAAATTGCAGTTCTTTGGACAACCTGTATTGTTTACGATATTCTGTTTTTGTAATACATGCGGATATTTATGGTTGCTTGTGCTTGTCTATTGTTGTTGTTGGTTGTGTTGATGGAGAGAGTCGATTCCGGCTGCAAGCCAGACAGACAGACAGATTGAGTGTGGTATGTTCAGGAAGTGCCCGCAGATGAGAGCCAACTGATTGCCAATGCGCCCTTCTACGAGTCTTCAGTACCGGAGACCTCCATCACCCCGACCAATGACGATAAGCTGATGATGGACGGACCAATGGCTGCCAGCACTCCTGTCAAAACCCCCAACGGCACTGTCGACCAGGCTGATAAGAAAGAGAGCTCGGTCTCCCAGATCAGTGTGCCTCCATCCTACCAGAACCAGCCTCCTGGACTCTGCAGACGCATCTGTCGGCACCTGCTTAGCGGACTCCTCCTCTCCATGCTCCTGCTAGGGGTGGTCGTCGCTGTTATGGAGGTACCTGCTCCTTCTCCTTTTATTGCTTCACTGGTGTTCTCCTTCAGTTGACTGATTTGTCGATCGATCGATTTGTTGACTGGTTTGTCTAGCGGTCTGCTTTACGACTGACTGACTGACTGACTGACTAACTGACTGACTGACTGACTCTCTGACTGACTGACTCTCTGACTGACTGACTGACTGACTGACTGACTGACTCTCTGACTGACTGACTGACTGACTGACTGACTGACTGACTGACTGACTGACTGACTGACTCTCTGACTGACTGACTGACTGACTGACTGACTGACTGACTGACTGACTGACTGACTGACTGACTGACTGACTGACTGTCTCTCTGACTGACTGACTGACTGACTGACTGACTGACTGACTGACTGACTGACTCTGACTGACTGACTGACTGACTGACTGACTGACTGACTGACTGACTGACTGACTGACTCTGACTGACTGACTGACTGACTGACTGACTGACTGACTGACTGACTGACTGACTGACTGACTGACTGACTGACTCTGACTGACTGACACTGACTGACTGACACTGACTGACTGACTCTGACTGACTGACTGACTGACTGACTGACTGACTGACTGACTGACTGACTGACTGACTGACTCTGACTGACTGACACTGACTGACTGACTGACTGACTGACTGACTGACTGACTGACTGTCTCTCTGACTGACTGACTGACTGACTGACTGACTGACTGACTGACTGACTGACTGACTGACTGACTGACTGACTGACTGACTGACTGACTGACTGTCTCTCTGACTGACTGACTGACTGACTGACTGACTGACTGACTGACTGACTGACTGACTGACTGACTGACTGACTGACTGACTGACTGACTGACTGACTGACTGTCTCTCTGACTGACTGACTGACTGACTGTCTCTCTGACTGACTGACTGACTGACTGACTGACTGACTGACTGACTGACTGACTGACTGACTGACTGACTGACTGACTATTTTGTTAGTTGATTCATAGTTGTTTATTATGTACGTAAGAGTGTTCAGGTGCGAGACCCCAGTTTCCGTGATTACGTGCACCGCGTTCCGGGTACGCATTCTTTCCGGCACCTCTATTACGAGCCGAGTCGTCAGTACGTGGTCAACACCTACAACCGATACGCGTCGTCCAGCAGCGGCGGCTGGCTGCGTTAACCTGCGTCTGCCAGTTTTTGCTTCTTTCCGCAGCTCTCTTCTCTCTCTTTCTTCTCCTTTCTTCTGTTGCCGGCTTCGGTTCAAACCACAAAATCAGAGATTACACTAACTAAAGTTTATTTTGTCTCGGACTCTTGGTTCCACTTTTAGTTATGTGAATGCGTTAAAGAGTACTCTTGTGTACTGTAACTCTCTCACCTCCTGCTGACAGACAGAGGGGCTGATCTTTTGGTGTTGGGTAAGGTAGGATTTTGAAAACTTTTGGATGGGTAGTAGAACCTTGGCAAAAATCTTTAAATTGAAATTGCATCAAATTTAGGCTCTTCAGTAGTTTAACAAAAGTTCACAAGTGATGAAAGAAGATGTAATTGTCAGCTGCGGATGGCCAGACCAACAGTACAGAAGAGTAGTGGGTTAGTCAGGTTGTGTGCAATCGGAGGGGTCAGTTTTGTAGTTTCGAGTGATCGCAGCCACCTGCCAGTGTAAAATAGGTTGTGCGTGTGTGTGTGTCTGTTTGTATGTGCAGAGCTTAGGTCCCCTGCGATCAGATCGGCTTAAAAGGCAGGAGTTTGTATGGTGTGTAGCGGTTTGGTTGGTGTGAACAGCGTACAAATCAATAATCTGTGAGCGGTACAGGCTGTTTTGTGATGGTCTCTATCTCAGTGTGTTTCTTCTTTCGGTTGGCTTACGGTTCTTCTTCTCACAGTCACCTCTGGTTACTGTAGAGTACGGTACCTGCGCTGTCTGTTTGTCTTCTTGCCTGTTGGTCTGTTTAAGGTGTACTGTAGTGGTTTGTCGTAGCTCCCTGCGCTCTCAGCGGTCTTTCCATTATTATTTTAATAAAAAACTACCTTGCAAGTGTGTATTTACGAATAGATTAGAACAGGCAGCTTTAACAATAGAAACAATAATAACAACCAAAGTTGACATTTAGATCAGTGAGATAGATGTAAGATGACAAGGTTGGCTAGTCAGACGTACTGCTGTTTGATCAGTTCAGCAGCTGATTCTTTGAGCTTGTTTTTCTGTACTTTTCGCGTGGCCGTCCGGGGAAAATCTTTCACGAACACCACGTAATCTGGCACGCGCAACTAAAACTGGTAAGGCTAAATCTTTATTTTTAATGCCAAGGTAGGGGTACCATTATGGTGCCGTTACGATATACAGGGTGTGTCAAAAAAAAACAACCCAGCAGATTTTTTGCTGTAGCAACCGCAAATCTCAACCGATTTGAATGAATTCTGCTTTGAATGAAAGATAAATAAATTCTTGAACGACTGGTGTAGCTTTTATTAAGATGTGTTGCTTAGTTCCCGAGATAATTGCTTTCAAAATCAAAACAGAGATTTTGGCAGTGCACAACAGAGATTAAAACAACCCAGCAGATTTTTTACTGTAGCAGCCGCAAATCTCAACCGATTTCAGTGAGTCCTATTTTATATGAAAGATAAATTAAGTCTTGAAAGTTTGGTGAAGCTTTTATTAAGATATGATGCTTGGTTCCTGAGATATTTGCACTCAAAGTCAAAACAGATTTTGGCTGTGAACAAGAGCGATTTTTATTATTCTGTTGCACTTCATAATAAAACCGATTCCTACTGCTCAGGGCTAACGTAACGAGGTTTTTCTGGTGCCACACATGCTTGGTTACTTCATTTGTAAAAGTCTTGTTGCCCCTCAGCAGTAGGAATCCGTTTTGTTGTGAAGTGCAACGGAATCGCTCTTGTTCACTGCCAAAATCTCTGTTTTGAGTTTGAAGGAAAATATCTCAGGAACTAAGCATCATATCTTAATAGGGCCTTCACCAGTCTTTCAAGAATTTATTTATCTTTCATTTAAAGCAGGATTCATTCAAATCGGTTGAAATTTGCGGTTGCTACAGCAAAAACTCTGCTGGGTTGTTTTTTTTGACACACCCTGTACATATGGTACCACTACAATATATTGTACGAAATCTGAACGGTTAGGTACCAATGCCAAGGTAGAGGTACCATATATAGTACCACTACAGTGGTCGAACGTGGGGTACCATACATGGTGCCACTAGCCTAGGTACCGGTACCATGTACGGTGCCAGTACCATAACGCTTTGATGCAGACAATGCCTTCACAGAGGACTTCAATTTTTTACATAACGTCCCCCAAAAGGACCTAAAAACCGCTTTTTATATCTCCAAACCGAGGGACCTTGACACGACCCGGGAAACCTATACATGCCAAAACTTGCGTGTACTGTATGCTGACCCCTCCCCGCACTATGGTAACCCCACTCCATTTTTTCACTTTTTTTTCTGAGATCCTGGGATCTCGAGCACGTCCTGGGACGTGCTTTGAAAACTGAAGGTCACTTTTGGATTTTGGAAAAGGGGCGTGCCTCTAGAAGGTCTGCATCAAGGGAATACCCGGCGTTATGTGCAATGTGCCAGACAGTTTAACTGCTTTTTAAAGTTGCATTCCTAAGCTTGCATAAGTTTGAAACCAAGCTCCCATTTCTAATTTAGTCTCTTGGCGTACCTGTTGGCTGCGACAGGTCTCCAGAATCTGTTCTCTCAGTTCCTGTTCGTCGATCTGTCCGTTCTTGTCGCGAACAACCACGCAGGCACAGATCTGTCCGCTCTGTTTTGACTCGGACACGCCCACAACCTGCACTGCCAACACGTTTGGCAGATTGGCTAGCTGCTTCTCCAGTTGCCAGGGACAAATCAGCTCGGACTGATTGAAAATTATGTCTTGCTTTTGACCCATTATCCTTATGTAGCCGTCCGAATCTATCGTACCCACGTCCCTAAACTTCTTTCCATATTAGGCAGTAGCAGTTGGACTGATCCGGCGAGAAAAAGTTATTGTTGTTTGGTATTTTTGTGTATGTGTATGTGTATACACATTTACCTTATGGTAATTTGTGTATACACATTCAACAAAACAATGTGTATATTTGTGTATGTGTATTGTACTGAAAATGCAAATTTATTGGTAGATTTTGAGACAGAAATGCTAGGAAAATCAAATCTCTCAGTGTCTGCTGCTTGAAACCTTGGATAGCTTTGAAATCGAGTTGCTTAGGCCATTTGAAGGCTTTATGAGGATATCCACTGTTTATTACTGCATCGAAATTTTACGATTCAGTTAGAAATTTTATCGACTCTTGCTGATCAAATACACATACACAATAATGCACATTATGAGTACTGTTTGTGTATGGTAATGTGTATCGGAATTTTCAATGTGTATGTGTATACAGATTGAAAAAACAGCGTGTATTTTTGTGTATGGTAAATGTGTATGTGTACACAAACAACAGTAGTAAAAGTTAATTTGCCTACCCGGTATGAAGCCATCCGTCGCTCATCATCACTTGTTTAGCGAGCTGGGCGTTTTTGTAATAGCCAAGAAATTCGGTATTTGCAACCGGCTTAACCATTATTTCGCCCATTTTTTCCGCTTCCACCTCTTTTCCGTCAAAGTCCAACAGTTTCACCTAAGATAGAAGCGATTTTAGCGAAATTCAAACAGCATAATTTAATTTAAGAAGCAAACTTCGTAATTGGGTGCCGCTTTGCCTTGAGTAGAAAGCAGTTTATCAGCAGCAGCCTCGGACGGCGATAGAACAGCCATACATCCGGCTTCTGTTAGGAAAATTCCGGTCTCAAACGTTTAGAAAGATGTTAGCTATCATGCTTTTATTAAAAAGTGCAGAATTTACCGCCACATCCTTTATATTGGTGTTGGATTGAATTGCTGAGACCAAGTCAGTTGGAAGATGCTCCCCAACTAGTAGAACTGTAAATTATATTTTGACAGATAAAAGTTTTATAGTACACATGTCTCGGAGAAAATAATACTAATAATATTCTACCATTACTAAATACGTACGCCGTACATTGTACGTACACACAAAAACAAGAACGTTTTCCAGAACTGAAACTGAGCGATTTTTAGCTACATTTGAGCCTATTTAGCGATTTAGTCTAGAAATGCGTTTTTAAGCGATTATTGTACGGTTTTAGTACTCTAACCCTAGTCAGTGGCGTATCCAGGGGGTGTAGGGTGTGTACACCCCCCTTTGCGGTGGACGTAGGAAGAAAAAGTCTGTCAAAAATATAAGAAACTAATGAATTATGTACTAAAACTGTCTATTTTGTGCTCAGAATGCATTCTAAATGCGCTTTTGAAGGCCAAATTTTCAAAATTTTCTCGCCTCGGTTGAAGCCCAACCAGGCCATTATAAACTGCTAAAACTTGTAATTTCCGTTAATTTTAAGCTCGGAATGCGTTTTTAAACGCGTTTTTGAGGGCTAATTTTGCTACATTTTCTTACCCTGGTTGGCCAGCGGCCCAACCAGGGACTTTCAAATTTTTACACTCCCCCGTTTCCAAAATTCTGGATACGCCACTGACCCAAGTATGACCTTAAATTTTCCCGAGACTAATAACTTGATTGTTCTGACAAACCCGAGGTAAGAGAATCGATGTTGAAAGTTTTCAATTTTGGAAGTCGCAGCATCAAGTGAAATGCGATGGGATTGGAAACCAGGATCGTGCATCTGAAGGTACCTACATGAATACATATAACAGGTCATCCGCTGAAGGGGTTGGGGTTGGAGACCAAATTTTGGGAGGTGGGTTGGGCACTAAAAAACGCTTAAAAATCGAAAAAAATCGCAAATTTTCAGCTAAAAATCGTCAAAAATCAATAATTTGGGCTGATAAACAGTTTTATAGTGCTGTTTTACAGGCGATTTTGGCAATTTTTGTGTCTGAAATTGTAAAAAATCGCAAAAATTGCTCAAAAAATTACTTGCCAGAAAATCGGAGGGGAGGTCGAAAAAATCGTCTCGGGGGTCTGGCCTAAGTCGGGTGGGGGGGCAGACCCCCCTGTTGCATCTATGCCTACATGTACATGCAGAACGTACATATGAGCTAAAAATTGCCGTTAGTTTTACACCATCTCAATTCGTACCGTATACGATACACTCAAAATACTACACTAACGTACACTGCGGAATATGTGTAACAAAATATTACTTGTAATCCTGTACGGCTTTGAAAATTAGCGGCGGAACGGGGTTGGGAGCCGGGTAGACCACCTTAATCCCGAACACTGCCGTGGCCAACACTGCTAAACACATAACCGGGCCACGAAAGACTGGCATGGGACAACAGAGAATTTCGGTCTAAATTTGCAAATGTAAACATGATTTGTTTTGAAGTTCTTTAAATTCAACCGGTTGATCTAAGTAAATTCGCTTGCCGACAGTCAAACAAGCGTTGAGGAGTTGAAAGTGACTCAGCATCACTCCGCTGGGATCGCCCGTAGAGCCCTAAAGCATATCTTTTTATATGGTTCTAGATTTCAGACGCATAAAATGAAACCTACTGTACCATGGTATATTGAATAGACGCCAAACTATTACAGTCTTGATATGGCAGCTGGTTCAATTTGACCACGTTTTCCTGCTTGCCCAGACCGAAAATCTCGGACAGTGTGTAAGTTCCACTGCAAGTTGTATATTTGTATATTTTATTTACTGGCGTTGAAAATAATTCGATTTACACATTTCTTACATGTAACAGGTTCGGTCCGGCCTCGAAGATACTGCTATTTTACTATATTTAAAATTTTATATATTTAAAACAAAAATTAGTAATACTAGTGGCATTTTATTAGTAGTAAAACAATAGTAAAAAGCAAAATTAAGGGCCAATAGTAAAGTAAAAATTAAATTAAATTAACAAAGACTGTAAATAGTAAAATGAAAATTTTACTACTATTTTACTCATTAGTTTTTTTTGTAAATTCTAGCCAAATTCTTTATCAGTTTTGCAATAAAAGATGTGGGACGCACTTTTGTCAGTCGAATTTCACACATTTTTGTCTTTTGAGAACCTCGTATCATGACCAAACTTAGCAACTATTTAGCACCAAAATTAATTATTCATAAAATCTTGGCATAAATTATTAGGAAAACAAAAATTAGTAAAATCGTAGCTGCTTGGTAGTAAAACAAAAACAAAAATCAAATTGAAGATCTGAATTTGTAGTAAATTTAGTAAATAGTAAAATAAAAATCCACTATATAGTAAAATAACAGTACTGGGGGAGGGGGTATGTTTGAGTCGGTGGTGCCTAAACCGTCACGGGGGTAAAAGGGTTTGGCCTTTCTAGCTGGGAGAGTAACCCCCCAAGGCCCAAGTACATGTACGATTTTAGTATATGCTGATACTGTATCGCTAAACAGTCAGGGTTGGTTTCTTAATACCATGTACTGTGTGCTAGCTCGTAAGAATATTTTAAAAAATTTACGAATATTTGTGCTCCTCCTCAGCCATAATAACGTGGGTGAGTTTAGGAAAAGCTTTGCTCTCCAAATGTCCTTTGGCCGCCGATTTCAGCTCCGGACAAAGTTCGATCATTGTGTGATACGGCGCGCCTGGCTTTGAGGCCGGAAAGCAAATCAGAGCGCGAAAGTCACCCTAAAAATTTGCATAACGCAGAACAGCCTATCAGCTGAGTCCAGCAACAGCAGACCGGTTTATTACGTTCTGTAGAATCTTAGCTATGGTGTCTGTGGAGGCGGCAGGGTTCAAACAACTGAACACCAGTCCTGCCTTTGCGCAGGCGAAAATAGAATGGATAGTGGACGAATGATTGGCGCCCCAGAGCATCACGTGATCGCCTGCGTTCAGCCCGCTCGCTAGCAGACCGGCGGATAGCTTGTCTACCTGAAATCATAAGTGATTAGTGTAGCTAGCTCATAATAGGTAATCTTCTAATTGATTGCTCTGTATTTTACAATCAATATCAGCTCCATTTTAGTTAGTTGTTCCCTCTGGCACGACATGGAAATGGAATAAATATATTTTGAAAGAGAGGAAAGTTTATCCGACAACCTAGCGAGCATAAGAATAAAATACAGAAAAGAACAGAACGAAGAACTATGTAACCAGTTCAGAGAGAGGGCTGGGCCGTTTGTCCGGCTTTTAAAAAACTCCTACCCTTCAAACACTTAGTCATATCCAAGTTCTGGATGCGCTTTCGCGATTTATTGAAGCTCAGGCTGTCACACTGCCTTGCTCAGTACTAACATGCATTGTATTTTTATCTTCAAGTCAATGCAAGCAATCCATTTTCTACCCAGAAAGTGGTAAAATACCTACTTTTAACATAAAAAACAACAGAGAAAAAAGTAGAAATTTTACGGTTTCATAATGTACGTATATCCAGGTTTTTCTTTACGAGATTTGCGTAAACAACGAAACGATAATCATTACATTATAATCCGGGGTGATTGACTGACTGGTGGGTGTACCTCTTTCCGCTGGACCTAGGAAGAAAAAATTGGCCAAAATATAATAAAAATTTTATAGACTATATTCTAAAATGTTCTAAAACTGTGCTTCTCAGCTTCAGTGCGCATTTTGAATGCCTTTCTTGACAGCTAATTTTGTAGTATTGCTAAACAATTTACCCTTAGTAAGAAAGAACCCTTCAAAAATGTTCCCATCTGTTTTTAAATTCCTGGACACACCACTAACGACCAGAAGCTAGAAGTATCACCTCAATTCGCAGACTGGTAAAGGTCTGTTGAAGGTTTTCGTGCGGAAAAATCAGGGCCTCCTGAATGCCACGATTCTTGCAGGTTTCGTCGAACAGTTGGGCTATAGATTTTTTCTCGATCAGCTCCATTCTGCTGGGCTGGGGCGCAAAAATAACTGGGGCTACGTGAGCAATGCGTAGCTCAGAGACTCACAAGTGTGGTGGTGTGGGCAGTCGGGAGGGCGCGTCTGCCGACCCGTAACAGCTGCTGCTTTTTATGACGTCCTGGCCGCCTCTGCCAGGAGTTACTCATCTGCTAGATCGATCTCTGTTTGTTGTTGTTCAGAGAGCAATTTGATCACCCTTCCCTCTTCAAACTTCAACCCCTATCGGCTGTTATTTTTCCGAAGTCCTTTTAGTTGGTTTCTATAATCCCTTTGGGGATGACCGTACTCCAAATCATAAGAAAAGTAGCGGGTCGTAGACCCGCATAAAAACGGTCGAGGTTGCTCACACAAGACAACACCCCACATACCTGTTATCGACCAATAAAGGCAAGGAAATCACCCCCTCCCTCCCCTGAACAAATCCCTATTAAAGCAACCAATTTCCAAAAAAAACAAAACACAAAATAACGAAAAAATCAATAACACCATCCACATATAAAATCGATTTCCAAAAACAACAAGAAATACAAAGATAACATCTGCAAAATAAAACATCACAAAACATGAAAACACGATGCTCATCAGGAAACCTCGACGGCCTTTGTTGTAGTATTTATTTAGAGGTGGAACGGCATAAAGGCCGTCGAGGTTCCTGATGAGCATCGTGTCTTCATGTTTTGTGATGTTTTATTTTGCAGATGTTATCTTTGTATTTCTTGTTGTTTTTGGAAATCGATTTTATATGTGGATGGTGTTATTGATTTTTTCGTTATTTTGTGTTTTGTTTTTTTTGGAAATTGGTTGCTTTAATAGGGATTTGTTCAGGGGAGGGAGGGGGTGATTTCCTTGCCTTTATTGGTCGATAACAGGTATGTGGGGTGTTGTATTGTGTGAGCAACCTCGACCGTTTTTATGCGGGTCTACGACCCGCTACTTTTCTTATGATTTCCTTGCCTTTATATGGGCCCAGGGTCGTTTTCGTATGTCAATAGAACAGCTTTGAATTTGTCTAGTTCAACAGCTGTAGTTGGGAGACAAATAGATTAAATGATTTTGTGCGTAATGTGTAAATTGTGTAAAGATAAAGTAGTGAGTGGGGTGAAGGGTGTTGGTGGTTGGTTTTGCTTATTGTGCATGTTTTCCAAATTGCCAAGTTCGTAGTGAGCATTTCCTTATTTTACATATTTTCGAATTTTCCATTCTCCGAATGCTTCAAAAGTTGGCATGCTTACCAAATGCGCAGATTAGTGTTTTTAGTGTAGATCTTTCTTCGCTAATTTTTGGTTTTGGCGGGCTAAAGTGCTGGGGTTTGGACGAAGTTTGTTATATTTATGCTTAATGGATAGCTAGTTGTTATATCTAGCGACTCTTTCTTGCGCATGCATATGCGATGCGTCCACGGATTAGAATCCTACGATTGGTTTAGTGAGGGGATCTCGACTAAGGTAGACCTACTGGCTCAGTAAAATTCGCAGCTATCTTTAAGATGAGCTAGAAAACTTGGTTTTTTCCTATTTTTGCCGTAGTGAAAATTGTCGTTTAAAGCGAGTTAAAGTACTGGGGGGTTGGACCCCAATGTTTTTAACTGTGGTTATTCTGTAGCTAGGGCAGTTGTACAAATATTCCCAGTCGCGCGGTAATGTGCGTCTGTGGGCATGAGTTTTATAGCAACTTTTCTAGGTGCGGTTGCGGGGGAAATCTGCCGATAATCCATGAAATTAGGGATATGAGGAGAACATGTAATCTGAGGTAGGATGCAGTCATTAGTTGTGGATGTGCTGGTGTTTTGATATGCAAAACAATAATACGGAAGTCAAAAGCAGTTGTCTGATAACAGATTCGATCATCTTTGTTAAAGATGTAGAATCGGGGTGCTACTTGTAACTCACTCAGTTACTTGTTAAGATGTTGTGCGATTATGTAACTTGTTACACTTGGCCGCTTTCCGGCAGCCGGCTGGCAATTTGAGCATGGCCGGGATAGCAGATCATTCAGTCATTGTGAATGTTACCAGTGTCCGAAACTCCGGAATGCTATAGAGCTTCATACACCCAACTCCGAGTGATCATTATAGACAAAATCAGCATGCTTTCGAACGCTATACTAGCGACGAGCAACAAAAGACTAACTAAACTTTTTTCTGACTTTTTCTCGATTCATTTTTTGTCATATGTATCGCTGAAATTCTGCGTGTTCTCGGTTTTTGTGGGCGCGATGCACGTTCTTAATTGAATGGCGACAAGTTTAGACTCGTTGTCCCGCTGCTTGAGCAGCCTAGGAGGGCAAGGGTGAGCCAGCTGACCAAAACCGGTTGTAAATCATTTGCGGCAAAGCTTCCTGCAATGAATGCAGGCCTCTGCCGCCCTGCTTTCACACTTTTGTATTGGCTGCTGCGTGCGCTGCCCTTTAGTAAGATGGTATGGAATTTGACGTGCCGTCCGTCTTCTCCATCATCGAATTCACTGGCGCTTTTGTCTGTCTTTACCCATCAGTCTTTACAAGAAACCAGTTCAGGCAATGTTTCATCATTAGGCAAAGCAGCTCAGCTACCCTCAGTACTTAGAAAAAGAGAAGTGCAAAAGTGGGCAAATTCAACGCCATGTATCTCAAATATCGCCAATACGACGACCTGTTCGGCCAATACGACGACTACTTTCAAAAGTTACCACCTGTAACCATACATGGGCCGGGGGGGTCCGGGAGGTTTGCCCACCCCCAACTTGGGCTCGACCCCCTCAAACGACCCCACCCACCCTCCTGAAGCCGACTTTGTTCCTGACCCCACCCACCTAACTCGCCGCGACCCCCCAAACCGGCAGGCCCACCCCCAAATTTTCGGATTTTGACTACTCCCAACCCATTTTTCCGGCCCATGTATGGCTGTAACTCAGTTACTTGTTACTAGATGGTGTCTGATAATGTAACTTGTTATAGGTCACCGCTTTCGGGCAGGCGCCTACCAATTTGGCCATGGCCGTGATATCACCTCATTTACTCAATCTGCCTGTTACCGGAAAGGCAAGGTCCGCCCAACCAAACTGCCTTAACGCCCGGCAAGGTCCGCCCCACCGGTCAGTGTTTACAAGAAAACAGAGCACCCTCACTTTGATTAGACGAACCGCCGCCGCTCAGTGCTTAGAAGAAAGCAGTGGATCCAACTTTTGATTAGGCAAAGCGGTCACCCGTCAGTCTTTAGAAGAAAGCAGTTCAGTCAGACAACTTTTGATTACGCAACCCGGCCACCCGTCAGTGCTCAGAAAAAGACCAGTGCACCCAACTTTTGATTAGAGAAACCATCCGCCGGTCAGTGCTAGAGTTTTCCTAAACAAAAGTTCGATGCACTCGTTTGCTAAACATTGAGCCGCGGCGGCTTGCCTACTCAAAGTCGGGTACCTATCCATTGATTGGACGCTCACTATCCAGCGGCCCCTGCCTACCTAGCCGCCGCTATTGTTAGCACCAGTGATAAGGTTGATGACAATCTACAGTTGTTGATTTTTCATATGTCATTCATTTTATTTTCATTTCTTTCATTTAGATACAACGCCACCATATCAGACTCCAATCGCACAAATCCGATCCTCCTACGTCGCCACCGCCAAATCTTCTACAGCCAAAGCCGTCCAAACAACACACAACGCCACAATCTGCTACTGCCGGTGTCTCATCATCATCCGTAAAACAAATTGTCTCATCTCTCAACTGCCGTACTCAAACAAAATGTCAGACAGATCTGTCTCAAAGATTACCTATCAATTGGTCACGATTGATTGGTCGCCACTTGTAGGACTCTAACTGTACTTGTTTTACCCTTTTCAGCATTAACTGTTCAGAAGAAACGTTTATGGATACTCGGATTGCCTTTGCTACTGAAGCATTCAAAGCCCAAACATCAAGAGCCATGTCTTCACTATCCCATAGGTGTAATATCTCCCTTCTACGTACAAACTATTGCGAACTATATTTAGCCATTCGCATAAAAAACTACTCGATCATTGTAATATTAACATAGCTTTATATGTCCTTGTTTTACTAATTTCGTCAACTTATTACGTATTCTCTGAACTTGATACTTGTATCAGTGACTACACTGCGTTTACAGGCGCAACCGACTCCATCATAATACTTATCCGTCTCCTCAACCCGACTCACCATTTACGAGCGATTTTCGACAGAAACCATGACAACCAAAGCCGTCCGACCACAATACAACACAAACTCCCGGTCCAACAACACTATACTAACAGAGACGACAGTGATGATATAACGATTATTAGTATTATCATTATTATTGTTTCTTATTATTTCTAGTAAAAAAATATACCGGCTAGCATTGCTATATTCGTGTAAACCGCCCACAGAACTAAACCAAATGACAACAAATCAAATTCCCGCTTTGCCTAAATCAATACCATTACCGTATACCGTACTTTGTATAACATTACGATTACGCAATATGACGTAAAAATGCAACAGTAAAACCGAAAACGCGCATAATAGGGAGACCGCTGGCGCGGCAACCTCGACCGGTTGCCGCTGCCGCGGCACCCTCGATTGGAGTAGTTTCGCTCAGTCGCGTATCTAGCATTTTGGAAAGGGGGGGGTAAAATTTTGAAAGTGCCTGGTTGGACCGCTGCCCAATCAGGGCAAGAAAATTTAGCAAAATTTGCCTTAGAAAACGCGTTTAAAACACATTCCAGACTTAAAATTAACAGAAATTACGAGTTTTAGTAGTTTAAAGTGGCCTGGTTGGGCCGACAAAAACAACTAAGTCCCGGCTGTTTATCCACGTCATCCCGGCAGGTAGTAGATTTATCGTTGCTCAATTATCCTCGCTATCCATCGACACCGCCAAGCTCTGCCCACCATGCGTGCGGTTGGATGGGCCAATTTAAAAGTTTTTGGGAATTCTAAAAACCCAACCGTTGCAAAATTCAGAATATAGCCTGCGTTCCGTTTTTGCGAGTTTAAACGGTCTGGCGCAAGGGGATAAGCAAAAATCCGGTCAGATTGGAACCACCGGATATGCTTGAAAATTGTACTACGTTACGTTTCAATCTTTAAAGTTCTATCTATAAACGTTTGTCAAACAAGCACTGTAAAGCACTGTCTAAACTAGGGAACCGAAACGGTAGAAACAGGAAATACGGAACCCTTTGTTAACATGAACATCGGTTCGGTTGAATTACGAAATTTGGTGGGAATCCGCTTAAGGGATTATGACAGATATTATTTCAATTTACATTTTACTACTGCCAATTAGCGATCGTTCATTTCAGAAGGGTAAAGAATAATGACTAGGGTTTGGCGTGAATAATCCAAAACGGCGGGTAATGATTGTCCCAAAGATCTTCTTTGCAACTTCACGGAAATTGCAAACACTTTCCTAAATCAGAAAAATTGGAAGTTTTCTCTTTCTTCTTTGGCCAACATTATGACTGTACATAGTTAACTTAAAACGACAGCCTACATACAGTACAACAGGATCAGTCAGATTCAGAGGTACAGAAATAATTAAATTTTATAAATTCAACCATTTTTAACAAAACACAACAGATTATTCTCAACTCCCCTCCCATGAGTCGGGACTTCCACGCAGTGGAGGGGGGAAGTAAGGCAGGCTTGGCTTGCCTTGCAAGTCAAAGCTGCTTTACTACTAACGCCGACTCATCTGCTTTCGGCTAACCAATTATCTCTTTCTACCAAAATTACTATATCTCACTAGTCATCTTACTATTTGTATTTGATCAAATCCAATCCGGGACGTGCCTCTTTGAGGTAGTTGGTGTGCAGTTCCCATCTGCATTAACGTCCCAGCATCCTCGCAAGGGTCGCAAGACTCTTTCAACATTCGCATCATTGATGTATGGTATAGAGTGCAGAAGATCTGGTGGCCACACTTGCCTTACCTCACCTCCTGAATATGTGTGCATTTTCGCACCCAGCTCATTTTCTCTTATACTGATGCATTTCTTTCTGCATCTTCTCATCTATAATTCCCAAGTCTCTGTCACGGAAAGGTTGAGCTGCTTTCTTGACTCAACGACTGGTTCACTGATGTGGCTTTGCTCCCACTCGTTCACCTGCCTGATCAGCACCTTCCCAACTTATTGGCTATAACGCTTTTCAGCCCCTCGCGTCTCCCTATTGCTGCTGGTCTGGTTCCATTCATCAACCTGGACTACCACTCTGCGTCCTCTACTGCCGTCGATGAAGAGCTTATGGATGTATTAGCTAGTCAAGATCTTCTTCCAAGTCACCTTACCTCTGATGCCTTACTCTACCCACCTCTACTACTCTCCCCATTATCAAGATGTCCCGAACATCTTGTGTTAGGTAATACATGCCATACAAAAAGGTGCGTCTGTTGGCCTGATATCAACAGCTAATCGCTGATGGCCAGGGCGAGAAATTAAACAAAACAAACAAAAACAAATTCTCAACTGTGAATGTTCTGTAGAACTTCTCTTTACATGATTCTGAAACCAGCCAAATTATCCTAAATATAGTAGTATTATAGTAATAGCGGCGCCAAAACATTTGTACATTGTACCAATAAAGTGAAACAGAAAAGGTTAAAAAGCAAAGGACAAAAAATTAGCATAGTACGGTACGTAGAGAGTTAGAATTCAGGCCTTGTCGTAAAAGACGTAGCCAGGGGCAGCTTCAGAAGCCAACGCATGGTTTCCGTCAATGCGATGCAGTTTGCACTGGTTGTCGGCTGAGTTGAAGCTGAATCCTTGACAGGCTATGCGGTTCTTGCACAGACTGGCACAATTCTGCACGCCGTCGACAGTGTGGCTGTTGAGAGTGTTCTCTGCAGTGGCTCGCTTGTCGTTGGCAAACAGTTTGAACTTTGACATGAACGGTTCGGCTAGAATATACCACAAACCTTATTCGGTGCTAACAGACCTGATACATAATGCACACGACCAGTATGGAGAAGACTAGGTAGAACAGAAATGACGCTGTTCGCTTTTTCAAAAACTACTGTATGTACATACGTATTGAGATTTGCTAAAGAATCGACCTTTACTAAAGCCATTGCTAAAGTTCGTGATATACAGTATATGTAGGTGTTGTGGTGTGGCATGACTCACCGTACTGACAAATGACCCTTTTGGCTTCAGTAGCTTTGTCACCAACCAGGAAGTTTCCGGTTCGGCAGAGAGCGCCCGCGAGCTTCCAATCGCTTGAGGGCTCCCCAGTCTCCCACTGTAAGAACTGACCGCCGTCTGTGCCGGGAATTTCTTCCAAACCTTGAAGACTCTCCCACGACCATGTCCGACTCATCTTAAACGGTTTTTTACTTCCATTCCAATAATTGTTCATTGTGCTAGTATTGTATACGTCCAAACATTCTCGCTGATTCTGGTATATTACAGACAGACTAGAAAAGTGCCTACCGTAATTTCTTTGACCAGTCCCACATAAGCACAGTAGTCGGGGGTCTGAAGCAAAACGAGCGTAACAGAAGTCTAGAGAATACCGTAAGCTGACGTGGTCAGTGATCAGCTGAGCAAGCACTTGTCTCACGCCGGTCGAAGCAGCCAGTGCAAAGAAGCCGCTGAGACTTGCCAGAATCGGACAGGTGAAGCTGTCCGGTATCTGAGCGGCATCGCTTACTGTGTAACACGAACTCTGGTAGTAAACGGCTTTCGATTGGACCGCGCAGGCAGCTTGCAGTTCTATAGAATAAATTACCGTTAAACTGCGACAAAGAATCGAAAGCACAATGGTGTTTGATCTGTATTTGGCTCATACGAGAATGCCAAATACACTAATTGACGCAACAAGGCGCAGTGCTTACAGTCGCGTCGAAACACTGAATTAGTTTAGATCGGCAGGTGGTCATTCGATTGATTGGTGGAATATACTCTCACTAGGACATAAGGCGTTTAAAAGCAAAATCAAACTTGTGGTTGCGCTGGAGTAGCAGAAAAGCCAACAGAGAAGGAAGAAATGGTTGGTGAAGCTGAATTGAGTTGGAGCCAACATAGTCTACCGCCGGCCGCTAGTTTAGAGTGAACGGCAGGCGGTGGTCACTATGCACCTGGTCGCTATGACGAGAGATCAATTGTGGCCCGGTTTGGAAAGAGACACAATATCAACCGACATCCAACATGTTCAGCCTTGCTAATCTTTCAGTTTTGTTGACGCAAATCATCAATCACTAGCAAGCACCTCTTTCTAATTAAGCAGCGAAGCTTTGAATCACATCACTGTATGTACGTGCCACTATACGTAGTTAGATAAGTGCTATGCCTAAGTTACGCGCGATAGCTTGTTTCTTTGCTAAGTTCCATTTAGTCCAGGTGGACTGAACGTAAGAATGTAAAAATGGTTTATTGAATTAATTAGTAGCTATTTTTGTGCTTTGGTCGAATAATATGTTTTGAAAACGACATGAAATTGTGACTTTAATGACACCGTATCATATTTTTGCTGAGTTTCCAATTTGATACGCTGCCTATAGCTGTAGAGTGGAGTAGAATTACTTTCTGAGAGCGTTCGTTGCACGTCAAAGAGAGACAGGTGCAATAGCATTCTGTCCGGTAATCTCAAAAATGACGCAAATCGTTGCCTTTGCCCTCGTATGTATGTTCCTACTGCCTGCGTTTTGTTCTGTAGGAGGAGGACAGAGGACTAGTGTTGTATAATACCTGACTTTTCAAATGCGTATACGCATTCCAACTAGAAATGCGTATGAGTTTGCATATACGCATTACAGAAACTAATGCGTATTTTGCGTATTGCGTATGCGTAATGCGTAATCTAAGAAACATTCAGAAGTTTCACTAAACAGCCTTTTTTGGCACTACAGTATGCTCTTGGGTTTCCAGCTTCATAATCTAAGTTTTTTGGATAGATACTATACTATTAAAAGGCTTGAGAATGATTACTGGCTTAAACAATTGCACTACAATACCGCGTACAGTACGTCTTTTCTACAGGGCAGAGATTTATAGGCTTGCCTTCACTAATTTAGCCAAATGTCAGTCAAACAGTCTCTTTTTTTGAAAACCTTCCTGGTTTTTAATACAGTGGTGCCTCGTTAATATGGCCCTCGTTAATACGGTTCCCTCGATTATATGGCCAGCTAGCTGGTGCACCTATTCTTTCGCCTAACGCCTACAATGGAAAACATAGTGATTTATGATTTGTTAATATGGCTATTTCGATAATATGGCCATTTGAGCCTTGTCCCGGTGTGGCCATATTAACGAGACACGACTGAAGCTTCTTTTTCTAAAGTTGTCCAACTTCTTGCTAACCGATGCAGATCAGTTGCAGCGAGCAGAGCAGAGATGAGCTACCTCGGAGTGCTGTTGGTGTGTCTGAGCGTGGTGGGGTGTGCGCAGGCGATGAATCTGCATCTGAAGTTCGTGCACCTGCAGCCGATCAAGCTGCTGAGTCAGCAGGCGGAGAAGTGCGAGCGAATGCTGCTGCAGTCGCGTCTCCAGCGACGAGGCATTCTCGAGCGATTCGAGTCCTACCGCAGAAACCAGCTGGACGCCATTCGACAGTTCTGTCAGCAGATCGCTTAGACCGCTTTCACTTCCTATCTGCTGGTAGCTTGTGACTTGTGTTGTGCTTGTTTGCTTTTGTATCTCTACTACAGATAAAATATCTAGCTATGGTCTTCTTTTTGTTCTTAAGACTTTCCTTCTAGTCGCATCATTATTGGAGCGTCTAAATAAATCGGTTGTGCGTGTATACGTGAAAGATAGAATGAACTAATAAACCTGAAGACTAATAGTGCACATAGAATAGATGTATACATTTATCCACAGGGAGCAATTATCGCCTGTTGACTTTTTTCTATGAGTCCTACGAACGTTACTAGGGAGGAGTTAGATGACGATCTAAATCGGCACGGGCCACGCAACTTTTTGTTACCAAGATAGTAAAAAGACCGGTTTTCACTCCACGGCTGTATGGAATGGAATGGAAGGTGATCTCGTTTTGCCTCGAACCGATTCTTCAGGTGTTCTGTTTAGCCAAGCAAACATATCAGCGGGCATCTAACAGGTTTGTTGATCTATTTAATTCCACACTCTCAACCTGCACCATCAGTGTCTTCCATCGGTTCTTCTCAGCTCTCCATCGTTCTGTTCTGTTCGCTCACAATGAAATCCTCCGCCGTGTTCGTGTTGGCTGTTCTGCTGGCTGCCTGCTCCCTCCAGACCGAAGCTAGCGGACATGGTAGGTGTACTCATTGGATAACTATGCTCCCGTTTGTGAACTAATCTCAGCGGTTGCTTTCATTGCTAGTGTAGTAAAGGGTTGGACCTAAATTTCGCTAAAAATTCAAAGCGCTAATTTGAGGGTGCAAATTGCGAAGAATTTTTGCTAATCTAAACATTCTGAACTCTATTTAACGTTTAGCGGGCGATTGCCCCACTTCAAAAGTTTAGTTCACTTAAAATTCATACTATACAGTATGTAATGTATGTACGTATTGTAGGTGCCTACTACGGTGCAGGTCCGTACTACGGAGGATACCGCGGCTGGTACGGCGCCGGCTACGGCTACGGATACGCCGGGTACCCCTACTACCGTGGCTACTACGGATACGGACCCTACTACCGAGGAAGATACTGGTACCGCAGATGAGAAAGACTCTTCGGCTAGCTGTATGACAGACCCCTACCACCGAATAAAGCCTTAGATTTTGCATTTACCGTTTACCATCTGTATGATTTGCTGTTGCGTTATTTTCTAGTCGAACTCATGGAATAAACCACTATTTTCACACAGTCTGTACACATTTCTAAGAAAATCAGATAACTTGATACCCGTTGATCGCACGAAAGGAATTGGTACTAATCCAAATCCATTCCAAATTAACCGAACATGAGCTGCCGCATAAAACACGCTCGGGGCTGGTATTCGTGAAGTTAAGAATAGCCGCGCTATTTTCCGCATTGGTTTTAAAACGACGAAGATCGCGAACATAAAAAATGCAAAAAAACAAGCAGAATAGGTATTTTAGGAAGGCGACGTATTACCTTAGAATCGAATAAAGCTTAGCTGCTCCTATTACCTACCTAACCACTCCTTTCTCTCTCCTACTCTGCACTGCTGCCGCCGACCGAAGTGAAGAAAGGAATAAAAATCATAAAAAGAAGAGAAAATTGAATTGAACTTATTAAAATTAGCAGAAATTGACGGCTTACATAATCTCTTACTTCTCTTTCCCTTTCTTTTTACCGATCTTTTCTCCTACCTCCGTCGTGTGGGGTGCAGTGGCGTATCCAGGGGGGTGTAGGGTGTGTACACCCCCCTTTGCGGTGGAGGTAGGAAGAAAAAGTCTGTCAAAAATATAAGAAACTAATGAATTATGTACTAAAACTGTCTATTTTGTGCTCAGAATGCCTTCTAAATGCGTTTTTGAAGGCCAAATTTTCAAAATTTTCTCGCCCTGGTCGGGGAGAAGCCCAACCAGGCCATTATAAACTACTAGAACTTGTAATTTCTGTTAATTTTAGTCTCGGAATGCGTTTTAAACGCGTTTTTGAAGGCTAATTTTGCTAAATTTTCTTACCCTGGTTGGGCAGCGGCCCAACCAGGCACTTTCAAAATTTTACACCCCCCTTTCCAAAATCCTGGAAACGCCACTGGTGGGGTGTGTTTTTTAAACCAAATCCTGGGTACGCTACGTAGGTTCTGGCTGGAACTGGAGGAGCAGTAGAGGTGGAGAGTCGTTTGGTCAAGGTTGTTTTAAGCAACCAAACCAGTTCAAAGACTAGTATAGAACTTGATGGGACAGCGACCACATATTGCAGGGCCTTGCAGCACCGCTTTGACTTAATAAACTTATCTATTAAATTAATTTTAATTGTGGAGATTTGAGTGGTCCATTAGATTCTGAACGCGATGATATGGATCTGCCAAAGTTAAATGTGTAGTTTGGATCCGTTTCTGTTGAACAGCCTAGATCGCTTACAATTTAATAGTGGTGGATGGTTCAGTTACGTACCAGCTTTTACCATTTGAGAGACAACATTTAATTGAAGACAGATACATGCACATAATCCAACCGAACATCAATAAACCGAAGTGAAAAACAGGGGCAGTAACTCAGTTAGAAAAGTCTATCGAAAGCCTACTCTAAGGATGCGTTTGTCTGCAAAGCCCGTCTATCGGCAGTTAGACCGTTTTAGCCCTTAGACTATTCTAAACAGTTAGCCACTTTTATGCAACGGCCCCAGCTGAGCCCAAATTTGTTCGGAAGTTGAAAAATCATATTTTTTATGTAATAATCGTATAAAAGCAATAAGTACGGCTCTAATAAAGCGATAAAATCACACTTTCATATAGGCAATTTTTGCGTCTGAAATTCTAAACGATTTTTATAAGTGGCCACCCAAAAATTGCTTCCGAGAAGAACAGAAGTCGGTGAGAACCAGACATGGGCTATCATTTCGGACGAGGGGGGTAAAATTTTCAATTCCTGAGGGGGCTGAGGGGGTGGTAAGACAAAAAGTCCGATTTTTGGCTAAAATCAAGGCTTTTTGGGAATATTTTTTATCAAAATAAGTAAAAATAAGCTATTCTGAGTTCATTTACATTTAATCCAGGCATATTTTTATTATAATTTTCTATACAAAATTCTTCCAAAAAATTTCTGAGGGAGTAGCGGGTGCCCCCTTTGCCCATGTCTGGTGAGAACTTGGGGTCTTGCTGAGCTCGGTGGGGCAAGCAGGACCGCCTGTTATTTTAGGACGTGTAAACTACAGTACGGCACTATGAACGTCTCGGTGGCATTTGCTCCAAACCAAATCAGCATCTGTTCTAGCGTATTAAAGTTTGTTAACCGAACCGAAGCGTTCTCTGGGGAGTGTGTTGGCTGGAAAAAGTTGACACCGAGTGACAAGCGATAAATTAGGAGGCTTCTGCAGTGTCAGTCAGCTGCGGTACCCTCGGCCTTGTTGTGGTTCAAGCGAAACACTTTCAGACGCTGTGGCGGAGCTTTTAAAACCAGCCCGTTGGTAATTGGAGTGGAGAGTCTTTCTGAGAGTAAACTCAATTTTCCGCCGCCAGCCCTCGTCT
The DNA here is from genome assembly GCA_030248155.1 of Sabatieria punctata. Classification (NCBI taxonomy): domain Eukaryota; kingdom Metazoa; phylum Nematoda; class Chromadorea; order Araeolaimida; family Comesomatidae; genus Sabatieria; species Sabatieria punctata. Next base: position 138,362 of record JASANB010002134.1, on the reverse strand, counting down.
GTTGCCATTTTAGGTCCGCTGGCTCTGAGTTATGGCACCGGTTGCAGTCGGCAATTAGCTTTTTGTTTGACCTCAATCCGGCGTAATTGCTCTTACCCACCAAGGCAGCCTTAGTGTAATTGTTCTGCTTTTATTATCAACCCTACATGTAACAGCTCATCCGCTGATGGGAGAGGGGTCTGTTTTCCGGAGGCTCTGAGCCCAAATTTCGGGGGATGGGGTTGGGTACTAAAAACTAGAGTGCGAACAATACCTGAAAAACCCAATACCCAATCCCAATACCTGAGACCCCCAATACCCCAATACCCAATACTTGCGTAGCTGAGCCAAAAATTGCATTTCAGCTAACAGGTGCATTCCAGTGGAGTGCACAGAATTTCTTTCAGAGGGATTAAGAGCCGGTTTCTCTAGGAATCGACTTTTGCTCCTTAACCTCCGGACAAATCTCAACTTTTTGTCTCCGATTTGGCTGAAATTTCATATTTTGGTGTAATTTGACCTAATTTGAGATTTTATCACCTTCCCGGCCATTTTTGAGAGGGTCACTTTTTCGACCCTCTCTCAGATTTCGAGTCATAACTCGGGACCAAATGATCGTAGGAACTTGCGAATTGTATATTTAGAATCAGAAAATTATTCTCTTTCAAATGACGCCCTACTCGACTAGATTTCTGAGAAAAATTTTTTTTCGAATCCTTTCCGGGCCCGATTTGACCCCCACACCGTCAATAGTTCAACTGTTTTATTTCATGGAAATGTAGCGCTATGTTTTTGCTTTCGATTAAACAAAAAAAATCGAAAAAAAAAATGTACGTCAAATCGAGTTTTTGGGCCTTGAAAGTTGAAAATCAAAAAAATTTTCCTTATACTATAAACAACACAACTTGGTCAGTTTTGAATCGAATTCGAAGATCTTTGGCACACGTATTGTACTGTTCATCTTGCACATAGCGCACAAACCTGGTCCTGGTTGCCGCTGTTTTATGCTTATTTTGTTTATCATTTTCAGTTTCGCAAGCAATTTATCGGTTTCATTTGATGTTTTCCATGATGGGCGTCCGAATTGTCTTTTTGAAAGGAATTAGAGCTGGAAATCGGGCCGGCCCAACCCAAGCAATGCCTAAGCGATGGATAGTTGGAAACTTTTGCATTGAATAAACATTCTGCTTACTTGGTACTTGCAAGAAATAAGCATCAATTAGCATTGTGCACTATAACGAATATTTACAGAGACTGCTTAGACTCTGTTACCCTCTTGTTATTTGTTTTCTCCTTCAGCAATGCCATGTAAGATTTGCGTAAGTGTGCATGTGAACAGACTAAAATATACATTATTGATCCTGGCCGCTGTGGGATGGTGACTGTAAAACTCGTCATCTCGACTCAACTATTGACGTATGTACATATGCAAGCTATAGTTTGTTCAAAAAATATGGGACCTGGCGATTTTTTGCAAAAATATTTTTTGGAGACCTCGGGGCGACTTGAGCCTTATAACCAAAATTGTAGACAACGTCGAGCTCCTGCCTGAGGTAAATCCTAATCTGCGCTACGTTTGCTCTGAACACTAATTTGCGCAACGTCAAAAATGAGCTTTTTTCCTAATTATGATGAAATTCAGATGACTATAGAATTCGATTCTTGAGTCCTTGGCGACTCCAATGATGCTTCCATGATGTGTCTAGGCCAAACCGATCTGGAGCATCGGAGCGGGCCTGTCAAAGCATCGAAAAATCGTGAAAAATGGCGTTTTTTGAAAATTTCACAAAATAGAGGGGAAACTAGGCAGACTGACGGATTTGGGTGAAAATTCCTGAATCCCTCCTCACTGGCCCATACCCCCCACAGCCGACCATAGCCCCATCGCCCACCCCGCCCATAAAATTTTCGCATATTTAAGGCAAAATAAACGTTTTTTGGACTTTTTTGGGACCTGTGTCAGAATCGATTCCGGCGGTCAAGAATACACCATTCAGGAAGTTTCACCCAAATCCATCAGTCTGCCTATGTTTCCCCTCTATTTTGTGAAATTTTCAAAAAACGCCATTTTTCACGATTTTTCGATGCTTCGACCAGCCATATCTCCAGATCGGTTTGGCCTAGACACGTCATGAAAGCATCAATGGAGTCGCCAAGAACTCAAGAATCGAATTCTATAGTCATCTAAATTTCATCGCAATTAGGAAAAAAGCTCATTTTTTGACATTGCGCAAATTAGTGTTCAGAGCAAACGTAGCGCAGATTAGGATTTACCTCAGGCTGGAGCTCGATGTTGTCTACAATTTTGGTTATACGTAATATAAGGCTCAAGTCGCCCCGAGGTCTCCAAAAAAGTTATTTGCAAAAAATCGCCAGGTTGCATATTTTTTGAACAAACTATAGCTTGCATATGTACATACGTCAATAGTTGAGTCAAGATGACGAGTTTTACAGTCACCATCCCACAGCGGCCAGGATCAATAATGTATATTTTAGTCTGTTCACATGCACACCTACGCAAATCTTACATGGCATTGCTGAAGGAGAAAACAAATAACAAGAGAGTAACAGAGTCTAAGCAGTCTCTGTAAATATTCGATATAGTGCACAATGCTAATTGATGCTTATTTCTTGTAAGTACCAAGTAAGCAGAATGTTTATTCAATGCAAAAGTTTCCAACTATCCATCACTTAGGCATTGCTTGGGTTGGGCCGGCCCGATTTCCAGTTCTAATTCCTTTCAAAAAGACAATTCGGACGCCCATCATGGAAAACATCAAATGAAACCGAGAAATTGCTTGCGAAACTGAAAATGATAAACAAAATAAGCATAAAACAGCGGCAACCAGGACCAGGTTTGTGCGCTATGTGCAAGATGAACAGTACAATACGTGTGCCAAAGATCTTCGAATTCGATTCAAAACTGACCAAGTTGTGTTGTTTATAGTATAAGGAAAATTTTTTTGATTTTCAACTTTCAAGGCCCAAAAACTCGATTTGACGTACATTTTTTTTTTCGATTTTTTTTGTTTAATCGAAAGCAAAAACATAGCGCTACATTTCCATGAAATAAAACAGTTGAACTATTGACGGTGTGGGGGTCAAATCGGGCCCGGAAAGGATTCGAAAAAAAATTTTTCTCAGAAATCTAGTCGAGTAGGGCGTCATTTGAAAGAGAATAATTTTCTGATTCTAAATATACAATTCGCAAGTTCCTATGATCATTTGGTCCCGAGTTATGACTCGAAATCTGAGAGAGGGTCGAAAAAGTGACCCTCTCAAAAATGGCCGGGAAGGTGATAAAATGTCTTTTTAGGTCAAATTAAACCAAAATATGAATTTTCAGCCAAATCGGAGACAAAAAGTTGAGATTTGTCCGGGAAGAGTCGACTCTTATATAAACCGGCTCTTAAAATTTCGAAGAAGCCTGGTTGGGCCACTGTCCAACAAGGACGGGAAATTTTGAAAAATTAGCCTTTAAGACAGCATTTAGAAGCCGTTTTGGAGGGTAAAATAAGCAGAATAGTCCATACATGATGTACTGTATTACAGTGTTCCTTATTTTTTCGTCGGATTTTTTCTTGATACTCCACCGGAAACGGGTGTACCAGACCCGGACCCCTTGGGTACAATACTAATAGATGTTTACATTCTGTATCACTAAAATGACAAATTTCAATTGAATCACAAACGTTTATCTTCGGTAAGAACAGAAAAATTGCACTAATTACCTAATTACTAGTGTACTACAGTACTTAGAAAATCAGACAGTATAAGACATTCTTAACCTTTAGTTTATTAACGCAAAAACGGTTTTCTATACCTAATCATCGGTAAATTTTTTCGATTTTTTCAAGTCAGTTTTTCAGTTCAACAGCGATTTTTTCAATTTTTATAGGTCCTAATTAGTATTGGGTATTGGGGTATAAAAAACCCAATACCCAATACCCAATACCAATACCTGGAAAACACCCCAATACACCCAATACCCAATACCCAATACCCAATACCAGTTCGCACTCTACTAAAAACGCTTAAAAATCGCAAGCTTGACTTTTATAACCATTTAGCTTTAAATAAAAATCATCAAAACTCGCTAATTTTAACTCAAATACAGCTAAAAACTGCTGTTTTACAGGCGATTTCAGCCATTTTTTGTGTCTGAAACTCTAAAAATTCTAAAAATTTGCTAAAAAAATTACTTGCCTGAAAAATGGATGGGGGTCGGAAAATGGTCTCGGGGGGAGGGGCGGTCTGGCCTAAGTGGATTGGGGCAGAATTCCCGAACTGCCCTGTTACATATACTGTACGTACCCGGGTGTATTGCGGCCCACACAGCTTATCTATTCCATTGTTATAGCTGGTGACGGCATACATGTATGCGGGGGTCCGGGGGTCTGCCCACCAGAGTTGGACCACCGACCCCCCGAGACGATCTTTATGTAATTTTTTCAAACTGAATAGGTGAAAAAAACATGAAACCATTAAATTTTTGTGCAATCCAAGCAAAAATTTTACAATTTTTTTCTAAAAATTTCATTCAAAACTTGAACCTTGCAACAAAACGGAACAGGTTCAAGTCCGGCTGAATTATAATAGGTTCAGGTCCACAAATTTCAGGTTAAAAACCTATTAATAAGTCCAGGTTCAGTCGGACTTGCCGACAGTATATCATACCATATCGAATTCAAATCGCCAAATTTATTACACACCATACCATGCCATATCAAATTGAAAGTTTGAACTTGGCAAGCATCCCTGCAGTTCAAAATCGTAAATTTTTTCCAATTAGTGGGGTGCGCCACTGTCTAGGACATTTGCTATTAGGCACACAGATGGTCTCTAAATGGAACCAGAGGAATATTAGCACCGGAAGAGATGCTTTTAGTAGTTAAGACAATCTTTCCATAGTAGTCAAGTCAGGCGTTGTTGCCTGTCTAAAGTGCGAGCAGGTCGGTTGGTTGGATCGAGCCAAATCTGCCGCGACTAGAATTGAATTTGTCCGAAAAACGAGACAGACAAGGTAATTGAGCGGGCGCACGCACACAGTTAGAATAATGTGAGGCCTCATTTGCGACTGAATTCAATTCGTGCCATATATAATTGACTGTCTCCAAGCGTTTCCACCCTTCGTTAGCGCTCTACTCAGTCAGTATGTTGTAGCACGCTCTATACCTACTTTTTGGCTTCCTCAGGCTCTCTGTAAAAACTTCCATTTCGGCCGATAATCAGGTCTCTAGGGTGCAATTCTGAGAAATTGTCGCGCGGACCCCTTTGATAGACTTGTGTCCTTTTTTTTCGATTATTCCTTAAAATCGAGCTGCAAACACAAGGTGAGGGTGGAATTTATTAGTACGTAATCAATCAAATATTATTTTAAGTAAAAATTAGAACAACTGTTTTGAGTTTTGCCAAACTAGTATATATCTACGTAACCAGACAGTGTTATAGCGTGGGTTAGTGCATTTGAGAAGTTGCAGTTCCGTGATCGGACAGAACTGTCAACTAACGAGGCCGGCCAGAAAAGTGCCAAATCGATTAGTTAATATTGCCTCAAAGTGGCTTAATTTATTCTGCCCCGATATATTGACCATTCTGCTCTCACTACGTCACCTGACTTTGTTGCGTCTGACCCTAGAAGCTCACTATTCCGTCTGTCCCTCCTGCACTGCTATTCCAAATATACATCTTCATCTTAAATATGCATGGTCCGATGTTTTCTGTCGCTCAAGCCCTATTTATAATTTCCAAACGGCACCTATGTAGTAGTACTCGGTGTTCGCTTTATTGCCTAAAGTTAGGCCTAAGCTATTAGTGTGCGGTGCGGTTGAGTGGAAGTTGAGAACCCTTTTTTTGCAAAAAGGGCTGCAAAGTTGGCAAGTAGCCTGTTTGGGAGTGGAAATTATGAAAAACGGGCGTTCAAAAAGGCGTTCAAAACTGAAGTTTAACAGCTTTACTTGTAATCTATTGCGTTTTCGTGCATTTTTTGGCAAATTCTTTCTTATCCTAGAAAGATGGTGTGCTCAATATGCTAGATTGGATGTGCTAACTGTTTGAGTTTGATACTGTTACATTCAAAATTATTATTATTGTTAGTCAGTGAAAGAAAATAATCAGAGAAAGCAAGGGAATACCAAGTCAGAGGGGAGGGGTAATTGCTAGAGGGACCGTGCAAAATTCGGAGTTGGAATCCGGTACTAAGAGTCGCTAAAATGTGGAAGTTCGGGCTAAATAGTGCTAGAACCTCAGATACGACTAATAGGTAGTAGCTAATTAACTTCAGTGTGAATCTTGCAATTCTAGCAAGTTCTAGTGCCTCAAATTATAAAAAAGTGTGCCAAAAATTGTTTTTCTTAAAAAATTTCTCGGTCGTTCCCTACCAGACCCTGATTACGTGTACGTGTGCTAATAAGTTTTAGTAGTTTTCTATCAGACAGGTTGTTAAAAAAACGGAAATTCACTTCCAGCTTTAGTTTGAGCAGAAGGATCCTTTAGCTTTCGGTTTCATTCGAAAGAGTGTACAATGGCCGATCGATTGGTTGGTCGTCCGGCAAAAACAAGCCACTGAGTCGGGTACTGTAACAGTCTAAAGTGAGCAACTTCAGTACACTGCTTTTTCTTTCTGGTTTTCAGATTTTTAATGTTTTTATCATGCTTTTGCCTCAAATACGGAGGTCAAGTGTTTGCTAAGTTTCACACGAAGCTCAGTGTGCCTCCAAGTACCTATCAATCAAGAGCTGAATACCATACTTGAAGAAGAGGCGCAAACCGCACTTCCAGGCATTCTTTCAACTGACATGGAGTGCCTCTTAGAAAACGCTTTGGACTTGGGTTTTACTTAGGGCCTCTTCTTCAAGTATAGCATTCAGCTCTTGAATAATGGTTACTGGAGGTACACTGAGCTTTGTGTGAAACTTAGCACACACTTACCACTTCGAATTTGAGGCACAAGCACGATAAAAACATTAAAAACTGAAAAGCTGAATGAAAAAGCAGTGTACAGAAGTTGTTCACTTTACACAGTTACAGTACCCGACTCTGTGGCTTGTTTTTGCTCGGCGACCAACCAATCGATCGGCCATTGTACACTCTTTCAAATGAAACCGAAAGCTGAAGGATCCGTCAGCTCAAACTAAAGCTCACAGCAAATTGCCGTTTTTCAACAACGTGTATGTCATGACATTTAGGCTTGGTTGGAGCAGAGAGGGCTCCCTGCGGTGTAGTCAATTATTGATTGTCAAGTTTAGCGCCATTAATTTTCGCTAATTAATTAGATGACAGTGCTGTTTACGCAGAAGGCACGTGTTAACTGGCAGTGGTTATGGCTGATCGCCTGCCTTTACCAGGCAATTTGTTTGATTAGCAAACTTAGCGCCTTACCGGCTTGGCTAGACCCGCTTGATCTTTTGCAATTTCCTTCTATGGACGGCGCTTGATAGGCTGTCGACATTTTAACGCCGATCCTATGGGACAGTCGGCGCCCAACAGATACTGCCATTAATGGCTAAAATTACTCACTATCTCTTGTAGACTGCCGCCAGTAGGTTTAAGAGGGAAAGTCCTGAGCGCTATTAATAAAACATCTCCAACACTTTGGCTCTATGCATGGATTTTCTTTGTCTTTCTTGTCTAACTAATTTAGCTGACTGGCACTGCAGGCTTCCAATTATTTGAACGCTCAGTATTAGTGTCTCTTTTATCTGTCTGTCGAACGCTGCATCGGATATAGGTGACTGACTCAGGCAGATGTCAGCAATTAGTGCAATTGAGTCTTTTACGTCAGAACTGATCTTCTCTTATTGAATTGCTCGAATATTCTTTCTATTTGGATTCTGTTCCTCTCTGAGTAGGGGGTGTATGGCAGCGGAGGTAGCAGAAAAATCGACTGAAATGAGGAAAAACCAAAGGATTGTGTTCATTTCGTGTCGAAAAAGTGTTTTTGCATATTCCCGAATGGCTTGAGCGAATAACTTCAAGCTTAGAGGGTAAATGGTAAAACGAACGAAACCAAAAACTATATTTTCCCGCCTGGCTGCGTAGGATAAACAATCAAGTTTGTGGTTTTACAGCAACAGCAGAATCAAAGACAGGGCTAAGATTCGGAGACAGTATACATCCCAAAGCCTTTATAATCTATCCTTCGCCTTTTTAGTTAATCGGTCAAACCATTCGATCGGAAATGGTGCCTATTTATTTTATTCGGTTTGATGGTTCGACCGATACGGTATTTTTATAGCGTACTGTATATTACTGTTTTTCCGATTGTCTGTGGACCATTTTAAAATGAAATTGTAATGCTTGGCTGTGTGAAAAGACTTCCTCAAATTTAGAAGTAATTCACACCAAAACTTTCCTGATTTTAGGAGTTTCTTCGATGGAAGAGCTTTCTATTCTATTCAATCATATTAAAAAGCGCATTTTAGCATAGAAAAACCCGAATAATTATCAGACCAACTTCAATTTAGACTCTATTTGTGTGAATAAACATGTGGTTTAGATTCCAGAAAACGGCAGTATGGTAAACTATTCTTTTACTTTTGGCTACCATAATCTATTGAAATTCAAGAGTTTCTCGCTCATTACAGCATTTTAATATGGCTTCCAAAATGATAAATGGTGTTTTTACATATACCACTTCCATCCCTAACACCATATACTAATAGTTTGAATTTTACTTCAGCAAGGCACTTTTCCAAACTATTGGGACTCTTTCAATTTTACCAATTTGTAAAATCTGTGTGCGCCTGTTAGTCCGAGTCGATAGGACACGCCACATACGACGTGCGATTCATAAAACGTTCCTGTTGATTAAATAGGTTCAGTTCCCTCGAGTGGTAATAACCATCCATCATTGGCGCCACGTCATATCGCATTTGCTTTACTTTCCTAGGTTCGCTGCGTGGAGTATTTCATTCTGCACAGGGCAAAACGAGGCTTATTAGCAGTGTGCAATTCTGGACTGACAATAAATTCTATCTTGAAGTTGGTATTTTCCCAATACAAAAATTCTACGTAACTTAACAATACTCTTTCGAAATTAGGGAAGTTAAAATTTCATGTTGCACTGTAAAAAGTGGAGTCTGAGTTTTGCTAGAGAGGGAATATTTACTAACTGTAAGCGCTTGCTTGGCTATACTATGTGTATGCAGTTAGTTGGTGTATGACATTGTATTTATTGTGTAATTACTTTACAGAAGCAGAGCGATCGGTCATGTCAAATGTAAGTGCGAACGGAAGTACACCAACCACTCCACAAGACTTGTCGGACGCTTACAAACTGATGCACCAACTCACATGCATCCTGGCCTACATAATGTTGGGCTCTGTGATTATCGGCACGCTGGGCAACCTAATTTCTGTCTATATCTTCACCAGAGCCACTATGCGCTCGCCAGTCAACGTTCTACTGGCTGGACTGAGCGCCAATGACATGGTTCTGTTGGTTCTGGTCATTCCTGTCTTTGTGCTGGGAGCCATGCCCATCTGGGGTCATCGGCAGAATTTCACCAGCTTCCAGGCCTACATGCTACAGGTGTGTTTGGGGATTAAAAATATTAGCTACTAAAGCCGTAAGATACAGCTATAAGTTGGGTTCTAAAATCTACACAAGATATTTTTGACAGTTTTAAAACAGTTTAGGATCAGATGAGTTGACCAGTCATATTTATCTATCTATACACGTACCGGAATTTTCCACCTATAAGATTCGGGTCTTATAGCAGGCGGTCAGACAGCAGGGTCCGTCAAGTGGGCATTTTCCAGTTATAAGACCCGGGTCTAAGCTGAGAATGGTGTGTTTTAGTGTACATTGTATATTTTTTACAAGATAACTAATGAATATGGAGCTTTATAACTCAGATCGTTCAAGAATCGGTCTAAAACCTGCGTAATCTTGGTAAAATTCTTGATTTGATAGATTTAGATAGCTGCTGTAAGCATATTTGAGCTTCTAAGTTTCCTAAATTTTCAAAGCTTGTTTAAAACTGAGATATTCAGAACTACCGGAGTCTTCCAGTTATAAGACCTGGTCTTATAACTGGAAAATGCCCAAATTTAGGGTCACTTTTTGGCGCCCTTTTGAAGACCATGGTCTTATAACTGGAAAATGTTATTTCACTGCAAAAAAAAGATTTTTGGCCAATAGTTGAATTTGTTTTTCACCTAAATGGCTGTTCCAGACATGCCTGACCAGTTTACACTTGAATTGAAAAACTTTTCTTGAATTTACAAAAAGAAAGGTTGTGTTGAAGCACAGCAGGTACTGTACTGCGTTCAAAACAAAAATCAGAATCATGTTTTATCTATATTATATACTTCTGCCTTTGTTTCCTCACGATGGACGGCTTTTGTTCACTTTGAAAACAGTTAATTGTGTGCTAAAATCGGTCAATTAAACTAAGACCGTGGTCTTTTAACTAGAAAATGGGTGTCTGTGAACCAAGTTTTCTGACCACCTATTTGAAGACCATGGTCTTATAACTGGAAACAAAAACCTATTTAAAGACCATGGTCTTATAACTATGGTGGTCTTATAAGCGGAAATCTCCGGTAACTTAAACATAACTTAAACGTACAGTCAGTTGTTGCAAACATCAAAACCAGTGTATTTCATGCTTTTCATGCAGAACATAGAGTTTTAATTGTAAAACATATATTTTCCACCTATAACACCCGCGTCTTATAACTGGTGCAAAAATGTGACCCAAAATTTAGGCATTTTCTGGTATAAGACCCGGTCTTATCGGTGCAAAACTCCGGTACTACTATTTTTCCGGTTTTTTGCCTTGTCTCTAATTGTTTATTGCATTTCATTTGTTTAGAGTATCAGGTCGGGTTTTAAAAATTATAAATTTGTCTCAGGTACCGAACATTAGAAGATTGATGAACGTTGCAAATGTAAAATGTACAAGTACATTGGTACTGCTTTTCGTCTCTCTATATCGATGCAGTAAGTTGAGATACACGTACGCGACAAAAATTTTTATTGACAGGGATCTCTTGCAGTCGTTTAGAGCATGACAGTCGTTTTTGTGTAATAAGCAACAAACATTATTGACTGCTAAAGAAAGAAGCCTCCAAAATTGGGCACGTCTATTTAACATGCAGTTGTTGAGTGGAGAACCAATTTGATTAAAAGCTGTGTCGTGCTGTTCAAGTAGAATGTAGGAGTACTTTTGTTGCTTCCTTCAGCTGACGTGCGCGCGATAAATTAGATTTCTGGCTTATGAGATAACGGACCCGTAGCGGGCATGCTAACGACGTCAATTTTCCCAATTTGGCCCGCCAACGTTACGTGTTTGGGACTGGCGCGGTGAGGGAAAAAGATGGGACGTTTTTTAAGTGCAATTTGTAGAATATTGCACAGCAGTCGCATGATTTGTAATTGCAATGATTACGGTGTATCTATTCAGCGGAATAGGTTGCTTAATTGCGTAGCAGAGCTAGCTCCGTGGAAGTTTGGGGTAAAGTTAAATATTAAATACACACACACACACACACACACACACACACACACACACACACACACACACACACACACACACACACACACACACACACACACACACACACACACACACACACACACACACACACACACACACACACACACACACACACACACACACACACACACACACACACACACACCCGCAACCGTTTCATTAATAAAAGGTTATTTCAGTACATCTACCCGTTCACAATGATCTCTCAAACCAGTTCTGTGCTTACCATGGTCCTAATCACTTTCGAACGATGGGTAGCAGTCTGTAAACCGCTGAAGGTACCAAAATTAGCGTACCACAGTTCATTTTGTGCAAGTTTGAATGTGTTTAGGCTCAAGTTTGGTGCACGACCACCAAATCAAAGGTGGCGCTGTTCAGCGTCTTTCTCTTTGCCTTCCTCTACAACATGTGCAGGTTCTGGGAGTACGGTATTACCTTCAGACAGGGCAATGCCTTTCCCAAACGTGAACTGAGAGACTTCAACAAACATCCGTTGTATATGCTGGGCTACTATACGGCTTGCTATCTGGTCACTCACTTTGTGGTGCCGTTCACTTTGATCCTCTGCCTCAATCTGCACGCCGCTATTACCATAATTAAAATGAGGAAAGCCAGAAGACGACTGACGCGCATTGTAAGCCGCTTTATATTCTGCCTCTATTTTTTCTTTTAGCTTTAAGCCACCATTGCTCAGGGACCATTCATCTCATACGGGGGTTTGAGGGCTTGCCCTCTCTCTCTCTCTACCGATTTTAACCACACCCCCAGAACCGAACCACCTTATGTAAGTGATTACGTACATGTAACAGCTCCGGACCGACCTGGGGGGAGGGGGTAGGGGGTCTAGGGGGGTTCGCATAGAGAGGGGGGTTCCAAATTTCAGAAAGCTCGAAAAAGCCTGGAAATGCGTCTTTAGCACGTTTTTTCAGTAAGCACGCTAAAAATCGCTATTTTAAGCTGCCAAATAGCGTTTTAGAGCTAAAAATCGCTACTATTTTAAGAGTCGTTCTCTGGTCAGATCGAGTTTCAGTATTCAGACCCAAAATTGAAACTTTGGCCTAGAGAGCTGTAAGTTGATACACTAATACATATCGACAGGTTATGTAACCACCGCAAAGGATTTCCCGATTTGACGCTCCAGTCCCGAGATATAGCCGTCTGAAAATCGGCTCACTTAACTATGGGACAAAAATTTCGAACTTGAATTTCTTTCCTGCTAAAAACAGTTGGGACCTAGATTTATTTCAGATTACTGTAGCGCCATTTGTTAGCTACAGATTGGTTCCAAGCACGATAATCCACGGCCCGGGGTTTTGCAGTTAATTGACTCCAAATAGCTGAAAATCGAAATTCAACTTCGAAATTTTGTCCCATAGTAAAACTGAAAAAAATGCGATTTTCAGCTATTTGGAGTCAATTTACTCCAAAACCCCGGGCCGTGGGCTATCGTGCTTGGCACCAATCTGTAGCTAACAAATGGCGCTACAGTAATCTGAAATAAAAAAACCCACATAGGGGGGGGTTCCAGACGAGCTAGAGGGGCGGGAAGGGGGTCGAAAAAACATTTTTTCGTCAAAATCGAAAACCGACCAAATATTCTTAAAGAACTCTAAAAGCTACGTAAAACCCCCAAATTCTAGGTACCAACTGTTTTTAGCAGGAAAGAAATTCAAGTTCGAAATTTTGTCCCATAGTAAAACTGGAAAAAAGGCGATTTTCAGCCATTTGAAGTCGATTTACTTCAAAACCCCGGGCCATGAGCTGTCGTGCTTGGCACCAATCTGTAGCTAACAAATGGCGCTACAGTAATCTGAAATAAAAAAACCCACATAGGGGGGTTCCAGACGAGTTAGGGGGGCGGGAAGGGGGTCGAAAAAGTTTTTTTCGTCAAAATCGAAAACCGACCAACAATTCTTAAAGTGCTCTAAAAGTTACGTAAAACCCCCAAATTCTAGGTCCCAACTGTTTTTAGCAGGAAAGAAATTCAAGTTCGAAATTTTGTCCCATAGATAAACTGGAAAAAAATGCGGTTTCCAGCCATTTGAAGTCAATTTACTGCAAAACCCCGGGCCGTGGGCTATCGTGCTTGGCACCAATCTGTAGCTAACAAATGGCGCTACAGTACTCTGAAATAGAGACCTGCACGGGCCGGGCCGCAAAAATTGTGTTTTCAAGCCGGGCCGGGCCGGGCCGGGCCGGTGTTTACTTGATTAAAGAAATTTGACCATTCTCATCAATGTACATACATACAATCAGCGCCCAGGTGTTTTACTGAAGAAAGGCGCCATGGATACTTCATTACGATTTCATTACACTTATCTGTTTGCGCTAGGGCGTCATTTTGTTTCTTTCGGTAAAAAGCTAAGTACGGCTACAGAAAGGATACTTTCACGCAGTGGCGTATCCAGGGGGGTGTAGGGTGTGTACACCCCCCTTTGCGGTGGAGGTAGGAAGAAAAAGTCTGTCAAAAGTATAAGGAACTAATGAATTATGTACTAAAACTGTCTATTTTGTGCTCAGAATGCCTTCTAAATGCGTTTTTGAAGGCCAAATTTTCAAAATTTTCTCGCCCTGGTCGGGCAGAAGCCCAACCAGGCCATTATAAACTACTAAAACTTGTAATTTCTGTTAATTTTAAGCTCGGAATGCGTTTTAAACGCGTTTTTGAAGGCTAATTTTGCTAAATTTTCTTACCCTGGTTGGGCAGCGGCCCAACCAGGCACTTTCAAAATTTTACACCCCCCTTTCCAAAATCCTGGATACGCCACTGCTTTCACGACAAACAATTTGACTTTGACGACCAATTTAAGTGTGACTGGTCATGTCAATTTAAGTGTCACCAACTTATACTCTAAAATATAAGGGCTAAAACGGCATTTCTGATTTTCAACTCACTCCCGAACAGTGACATGGATTTTCGTAAACATTAAACAAACGTTTTCGTTATTTAGCCTCTTCAACTGTTTTTCCTTACCATAAAACTTTCGTTTTTACTTTGCAATTGCTAAAAATAGCGATATTCAGCGTTTTTGAGCCATTCTAAATTTGCCGGGCCGGGCCGGGCCGGGCCTGAAAATTTTGAGATGCCGGGCCGGGCCGGGCTACCCGGCACGAAATGTCAGCCGGGCCGGGCCGGGCCGGGCTGGAAATTTGAAAATCCGGGCCGGGCCGGGCCGCCAAAAAGGCGGCCCGCGCAGGTCTCTACTCTGAAATAAAAAAACCCACATAGGGGGGGGTTCCAGACGAGCTAGGGGGGGCGGGAAGGAGGTCGAAAAAAATTTTTTTCGTCAAAATCGAAAACCGACCAAAAATTCTTAAAGTACTCTAAAAGTTACGTAAAATCCCCAAATTCTAGGTCCCAACTGTTTTTAGCAGGAAAGAAATTCAAGTTCGAAATTTTTGTCCCATAGTTAAGTGAGCCGATTTTCAGACGGCTGTATCTCGGAACTGGAGCGTCAAATCGGGAAATCCTTTGCGGTGGTTACATAACCTATCGATATGTATTAGTGTATGAACTTACAGCTCTCTAGGCCAAAGTTTCAATTTTGGGTCTGAATAGGGCAAAGGGCCAAAACTCGATCAGTTCAGAGACTGACTCTTAAGCTGCCAAATAGCGTTTTAGAGCTAAAAACAAGCAAAAAATGACAAAAAGGGCTTCCAAAAACACAGATTTCTCTAAATATCAGCAGTGGAAACCGATCGGTTTCCAAAGGCTTTTCAAGCGGATTTTAGGCTAAAAAATAGGGATTTCTAAGCCAGTTTGTTAGTACTGGAGCCACTACTTCCCAGGAAGAATCGTCTCGGGGGTCCCCATCCGGGGGGTCTGGCCTAAGTCGGGTGGGAGGCTGTTACATGCATGGCTCCAAAACTCCCCACGCTTTCAGGAGCGAGGCGAACACAAGACCACCATAATGATGTTCGTGGTGATCATAATCTTCGCAACCTGCAACACGCTTCCCTTCATCATGAACTTTCTGGAGGCGGCCACGCCCGACCTCTTCCGAAATCCTCGTACATTCGTCATTTCCTACGTGCTCAACGACATCTCCAACCTGTTGGTGGTGCTGAACTCGGCCACCAACGTCATCATCTACTACATCTTCAGTCAGAAGTACCGGCAACTGTTCGTGCTGCTGCTCTGCGCGTCCTGCGGCGCGCCTCAGATGCGTCGCGCGCGTTCCGATTCCAGTGCCTTAGTCACCTCTCCTTTTCTGCTCACCAACGCCAGTCCAGAGAAACTGAAACGCACTCGAAGAGCGCAATCGGTGGCACAGGAGAGTGCGGCCAAGACGCGGCTGCTGCTGAAGCCGCAGATGTCGTTCTCGGTCGGGCAACGGAACGGATCGAACCTTTTGTTCGCACCGGCAGCTGCCGCGCGCTCCTCCACTGTGGAGTTTGTGAAGGGCATTCCGAACATGTTGCTGAAGTCGCCATCGCCATCGGTGACTTCGTTTCGGAGCAATGCATCGGCTAAGCGCAGACAGTGGCAGTTGAGGGGCCGGTCCCCCTCTCCTATGTGGACGAATTCGGAAAGCGATCGCATGAACTCCATTCCAGAGAGTGACTCCAACAGTAACACTGAGATGGAGGCCTTTCTACCGGCGCCGTTGGTCCGTCCGCCGAAACGGTGGGACAATGCACCTTATGTTAATGGGTTAGCTAGTGATATTGTACAAGTGTAGTGCAGAATTTTTGTGAGAGACGAGGAAATAAAGGTGCTCTACGCTACACACTACACTACACACTACACTACACTACACTACACTACACTACACGCTATACACCACACCACACCACACCACACCACACCACACCACACCACACCACACCACACCACACTACACTACATGCGTTTTTTTTGAGCTGAATTTGGAAATTGGAAACAATTCATACAAACAAAACATCGGATCAAGCCGGAATTAGGAAATTTGACTGGACTTGCCTAGCTAGGCCAAAAAACCGTGATTCAGTTAACAGGTACGTTTTGTGTCATTTGAGACGGCTGATTTTTCGTTAGAAAGAAAGTAAATTTGCGTGCTAGTTAAGAAACCGGCCACTATAAAAAATTACCTAAAAGTTCCTAAACCTATCGTGAATCGAACGTTGAAGGTTTTTAAGGGCCCAATCAGTCAGTATTGAATTGGTATGCAAAACCCTAATACCTAATACGTGCGTTGGAAAATAATTCCAATACACCAAATACCAATCCAATACCAGTTGGTACTCTATTTTCTAGTTTTAAGTGCGGAGGAAACCACCAACAGCAGGTAAGAGGTAGATAGGTAGAGAGGGCGTGTTTGTTGCACGTCGCCCCCTCTTCACGTCACTTGCGGGAGCGGTGAAAGTAGAGAAACGGGCGAAACCGGTTCACTTGTCGGCATCGGGTCAGCAATTCAAGGGCGGCTGTTTGTGTGTCTGTCCAATTTTTTGCTCACAAGTATACGATCGGTGATGGCGTTCTCGGTTAAGAGGTTTTGGGACGAGGCCTGGAATCTTTACTGGAAAGCGATTTTCGGTTTTCTCGCGGTCACCGGACTTTGGGGAAAGTTCTGGCGACCGTTCTACTTATTCCTGGCCTTTCTCTACAAAAATGGAGTAGCTCCGATTAAGTTTATGAATTACGGCTATGTGCCGTTGACGCCGGAGGACGAAGCAGCTCTGCAGCCGGTTGAGACTGAGATTTCTGAGGAAAACGAAGAGGAAAGAACGCACATTCAACTTTATGAACGCGTTCTCAGTCTGTGTCCCAACTATCCTCAACTCAGAGAACTGGAGTTGCTAGAAATTTCTTGCGGCCATGGCGGTGGCATCGAATGGATAGAAAAAACACACCCTGCTATTAAACAGATACGAGGTACACCAAGTTTTCAGAATTGTTTTCTCTTCTAACACCGTAAAGCTTCTAAACGCTCTACATGCATAACGCCGCAATACGTAAAACTTCTAATAACATGCTATTATTTTTTTCGTGATTGCCTTTGGGGGGCGCTTTTATTGGAGCGTGCGCGTTAATTATTTCAATGCTACATTGGCCATCTCAAGTATCCTGATTTTTCTGAAAATACAGGGTATTTTTGTCTTAAACACAAGCAATCTTTATATGATTTTAGTCTGACTAATGTTTGCAACCTTAATCAAGAAAATTGTCTCAAAGGGACAGTATTCTACATTGGAAACACATACAAAGCGTTAATAGTAGTGCGCGTAAGAGCGCTATTATTAGAAGGGCACTACTATTAGAGCGTGCGCGTTTATTAGAAGTTTTACGGTAGATCCCCCTTTATCACAGTGCAATACAATGCTTGAAATAGTTTCCTGACTTTTTATACCTTGTTGAGGTTTTTCCACTTGGGAGAATACTTTACGTCAAAAGTTGGCTAAAAATCCGTCCAGAATTTTACTTTCACTGAGTTTTGTGTGCAAACACATTGGAATATTTGAAGCATAGCATACGCTCCAATAAAACGTTTTGCATCAAATGCACCGCCTTTCAATCATATACCGTAGAACAATCACAAATTCTAGGCATGGACATGACAATAGTTGACACGTTAGGAGGCAAAATATTCCAAGGCGATGCCACACGGAATCCCTTAGCCGACCAATCAATCGATCTAATAATCAATATCGAATCAAGCCACTGCTACGGCGATCAACCTGCTTATTTTGCGCACTGCTACCGAATTCTGCGACCCGGCGGCTTTCTACTCTGGGCCGACTTTCGACCGATCGGCTACCGGACCGATCTCTGTTTCAGCGACCCCGTCGATGCAGGATTTGAGGTTGGTTTTCTGCGGTGCGTCTTTTAGTGTTACCATGCACTATACCAAGCACCGCGTTGTATGTAACTCGACGTTTTGTGTATTTTTAAATCTTTCAGTTGGTAGAGAAAGTGGACATTACAGAAAACGTGCTGCGCAGTCTGGACAAACAGCACTGTCGACATAAACGCATGTTCGAGCGCAAGTGGTACACTAGAGTGCTCTCGATTGTGTGGAACGCCTTTTGGGGAGTCCCTGGCACGGCTATCTATAGGGATCTATCTAATGGACGATTTAAGTATCAGGCCGCCTGCTGGCAGAAACCAGCCGATGAGCAAATACGACATGTACGAAGACCAAGCGGCTCCAACTAGACTTTCTACTTACTTTTCTGCTTTCAGTACAACAAGAGCATATGCATTTGTTTCATTTCTTGAGCCTCTTTTGTATATTTTCATCTCCTGGGTGTAGGTTTGTTTGGTTTGTCGCTAAGTATAAAGAAGTGCTGTTTAAAATTTACGTTCTGTATTTTGAAAACGTGTAAACATTGTCAGAAAGGAAACATACACATACATACGTATGTACAGTTCAGTACTAAATGTACACATGATAGTTACGATACAGTAGTCTGGACATTTGCATTGGGAAGTTCTGTGGAGGCCGACGTTTCAGTCATAAATACTTCTGTTGTCCAGCTTTCATTCTCAGTGCAGTTGGCTGTGCAGTTTTGCTCCTTGTAAGGCTCTGAAACCAAGTATTTTACAGAACACTTCTAATTTGCCCGCCCTCCCAATTTTGGTAGAATGATGTTTCGGTCTAATTTTTCAATTCTCATCAACCAATCACCGGACATGCCGGCCCATATCTTAATTAGTACAGACATAGTATAAAATACTTCAAGTTCTAAAACATAAAGCCCATATTTGTTGCTGGCTCGGCCCGACTGGCTAAACACGCACGCTAATAATTTTACTACTAATTTGTCGCAGATCAATCGTTAGAATAATCTTGGCCCAACATTGTTGGGGCTCACTTACCGATGGCAGCGTAGCCGACAAAATATCCAACCACAACGAAAGCAGCACAAATAGCAAAAATAAGAATAGGAACAAGACAGTGTTTGGCGTATTTGTTCATGCTAAGACGCGCAGCTACCGGCACACTCGTTGCGCTGCTTTAACTCCGCACACACTGCTTACTCTCCTTATCACTACAGGTACGTACGTATTATGTATGCCAGCACAAACTACCTTACACGGTTAGGTACTTTAATGGCGTAAGACAGTCAGGCACTTAACGCCGTTTATGGTACCGGTACCATATATGATACCACTTTGTTCAGCAATGTATGGCACCATATATGGTACCAACACAGTGGCGGAATGTAAGGGTACCCTATATGGTGCCATTCCCATTAGTCTAGGTACCGGTACCATATATGGTACCGACACCGTAAATGATGCCCAGTGGCGTACCAAGGGGCGTGTAGGAGGGTCAGGGTGGTATGGTATTTTATTACATAGGGCACCAGTGCCACATACCTTGCCTGGCCATGGCACAACTACCACAACTGTTTTGCATTTTAAGATGTACTCTCTTACGAAGTATGCTTATGTTGGTTGGTATGGTGCGTAGTAACAATGCAGAACGATTGAGCTCAACGCTGAACCGGTTTGAAACGGCCAAAGTTGGCGCGTTGAAGGGAGCCGGTAGGAATTGATTGATTTACGTGCAGAGTGGCCAGAATGGTTTTGTCAGACCACCGCAGCGGCCGCGCTGAGCAACGCTCTCGGGCTGCGCAATCGATTTGTCTTCGTTTGCTCTTTCCTTTGACCACTCACTTGAACGGGCGTTTAGTATGTAGCGGGCGCTGATTCTGTCCTACAGCAAAGTACATGCAGATAACTGCGCGGTTCTAAAAGTTTTGGAAATTTGGTATGAATAGGCTAGATTTAAAGCTAAGCCTTGAAAATTAACATTTTGTACAGCAAAACGGCTGTATTTTTATTTTCTTTCAACCGAATACGGAAGCGTGTTTACCATCAACCCTGTTGAGAACAAAGGCGAGTGCAAGATTTGCAAGCAAACGATTTCAAGAGGCGCGAGTCGGGCCACAACTGCGCTAATTAATCATGCAAAATCACAGCACAACGATGCTTACAGAACAGAAAGTTGGTAAAGGAATTCTTGTGAACATACTGCAAATCAATAATCCGACCGTCGGTATTCGAGAGTTCCTAATGGACAGGTCTCCAATCGTTTTTGATACTGTCCTTAAAGGTCGTGCTCACGAAGAAGCCGCAAAACGCTCACAAACGATTTTAACATGTTCCACTTAATATTTTTCGTTTGAAAAGCTTTCAAAATTGCGCCTTTACAGAGGCTTTACAGGCGCCTTTAACACAATGCTCAGGAAAGCGGTCTTGTCCTACCAGAATACACAAGTCTCGAATATTTGGGTCAGTCTCTATTTGAACACCATCAATTATATAACTACGTTTTGGATTACCATACCCCATATGAAAGACAGAACATTTTTTCAAGTGCTAATCTCAGCCGAGCCGATTCACACCGATTGAAGACGATGTGAAGGGCTTCTTCAAATTAGCTAGATCATACCCATCCTGTGGAAAACCAAAATAAATTTTACAATCATCTGCGAACATTCTAATTGTGACATCCGATCTAGCTAGGCTTTGGGCATTTATGTATATACACAAGGAACAGTAGTGGCCTAAGCAGCTGCCTTGTGGAACACCTGAAGGAACAGGGCAAACTTGAGAGCAAACCATCAATAACTACCTTTTGTGTACAATTTTGTATGAAGGCTCGTATCCAATTTAGTAAAGAGCAACTTATCCCATAAGATTGTAGTTTACTAAGTAAGATTGAATGGATACAAGAATCAAAAGCTTTTTTGCAATGTCCATAAAAAGATTTCACACACAAAATGACCTTTATCTAA
Source organism: Sabatieria punctata (assembly GCA_030248155.1). Taxonomy (NCBI): domain Eukaryota; kingdom Metazoa; phylum Nematoda; class Chromadorea; order Araeolaimida; family Comesomatidae; genus Sabatieria; species Sabatieria punctata. Next base: position 117,153 of record JASANB010002134.1, on the reverse strand, counting down.
ATCTCGGGTCCAATCATTGCACAGTAATAATTGTGAAACAGTGCAGCCAAGCGATAGGAATCCATGCTGGCAATCAGATATTAAATTTGCCTTTGTAAGAAAATCCACAATTTCTTCATTAACTATTTTTTTCCATTATTTTACAAACGACTGACGTCAGGCTTAGACCTAGTTCGTAGTGACTACTAACTACAAACTAAAAGACTACTAACTACCTGACTTTTGGGAAAAGTGAGACTACAAATTAACTCTAACTACAAACTAAATCCACTGACTACAAACTGACCACTAACTACATATTTTTTCGTCCCGAGTTTGTAGTCTCAAATCTTGAAATCTGCACGGTTGCTTACAGTTATTTTATAACAGTTTAAGTGAAAATTTTACAAAAATCGCGAAAATTTTCCATTAACCACACAAATTACAAAAATTGCTTGGGATCTCAGTTCATTGATCATCAAATTTAGTTTAGTAGTTGTGACTGTAATTATAAGTGCATACATAAATGGCAACTGTTAGATCATCCAATGATTAAGGCTAGATTCAGAGATAGGCAAAGGTGGGGCTGAGGGAGATTGCCCCTCCTCAGGCTATGACCTACCCCCCTCGGCCGACCGCTACCCTTCAGGAATTTTTTGGAAGAATTGTGTATAGAAAATTATGATAAAAATATGCCTGGATTAGAGGTCTAAAAGAGCTCAAAAAAGCTTATTTTAATGAAAAATAAGCCAAAAAAACTTGATTTTAGCCAAAAATCGGACTACTTGGGTTACCACCCCCCTTAGCCCCCCTCAGCCCCCACTCAGGAATTGAAAATTCTACCCCCTCAGCCGAAATGCTAGCCCATGTCTGTCTAGATTGTCCACCACCATACATGTACAATGTAACAGAACAGAGTCTGCCCCACACGAAAGAGCCAGGCTTTTCAATCGGGGACCCCCAAGACGATTTTTTCGGCCCCCCTCTCTGATCTTTCTGGTAAGTAATTTTTTGGCAATTTTTTCAATTTTTTTAATTTCAAACACGAAAATTTCTAAAATCGCCTGTAAAAATATATGCATTTTTAGCTGTATTTGAGTCCAAATTAGCGAGTTTTTGCGATGTGAACGATTTTTTAGTGTTTTTTTGGTACCCAAACCCTCTCACCCTAAACCGATGTTGTCATTTTAGCACAACCTCCAGGGACTACAAATTGACTACTAACCACTAACTACAAACTCGGATCGCTGGCTGAATTGACTACTAACCACTAACTACAAACTGAAAAGCCTGAAAGCTTGGACTACTAACCACTAACTACTAACTAAAATTTGGTTATGTACTAGGTCTAGTCAGGCTAATAGAGCTGCAATTTTCAACTTTAGAAGTAACACCTTTTTTATGAATTGGACAGATGTTTGCTTGCGGCACTCCAATCGGATGGTACTTTTCCTGAAGCTAGAGATTTTCGAAAGATAAGAGTCAGAGGGTACGGTATGTACGCCAGAAACAGTTGACTCAATTAGTCAGGGCCAGGAGAGTGTTTTGATGGAAGTTCTTTTAAACAAACGTGAACTCTGGTTCAAACTAAATAGTTACGTACAGGAAAGCCAAACGTACAAAGGGATTTAGAGAACAACCAGTAGAATGCAAGATAGATTAGAACAAAACAAATTGAAAGAGCGCCTGTCTAACCTGGCAGAACGAGCAAGATAAGGGAAAAGTAGAGCAGAAAGACTGTTCTGCAGCCGCGGCACGTCGCTTCTTCGAGCAATTATTAGAAGATAGGCGGATTTGCAGTGTTGTTGTTGACTATTTATTTATTTGTTGTCTGCGTATATTGCGTGGAGCACCAGAGTGGGTGGTCCGGGCATGAGTTTGCTGGAGTTCACATTGCCGTTGCTGTTGTTGCCCAAAAAAGACTCGCTCTGACAGGAGAACTAGGCTTAGCGGCCATTTCACTGCAGCAACATTTCCTCTACTTTGCTCATTTCTTTCTTGGAAACAGGTGAGATTCAGAACAGCTAGTAGCTCTTCTAATTGTTTTAAATAGATGCTAACTGTAAGTAAGATTGGCATTTGCTTAAAACTGGGCTCATCTGATCTTTGTTTGTTGCTAGCCAACTGTTGGTTGTCAAGCTAGCTGTGCGCTAATTCATTTATTACTATCATTATCTGCGTATTCTTTGTCTTTTTTGGCCGAATGAAGGTTTTCGTTCTTTCTAGTACTTACTTAGCAACCTACGTTCGTTTTTTTCTTACCTTAAACTTGCAGTTAATAATGGTTAATCTGTTTGTCAACAAAATGAACGGTGCCATATGGTATCTATCTGGATAGATATCTATGTCTATCATTGTACCTGCAGGGCAAACATGTGTTGGAAAAATCCAGAGGAGAGCCTAGAAGTTATTTTGGGGTAAGGAGGATCCCAAAACGTCCGAAAATCGCCTTTTTGCCTGAAAAAGCAATAAAATTTTTCGGCGATGGGCCGAGGGGGATAAGCCCCCAGGCTCCCGGCCCAGTGTAATACTACAGACCGCTGTTTTCGAGTTTTTCAGTTAACTTCGAAACGACTGCCGTTCCGTCAATTCTTTGCACCGTATTATTAATTTTTTGGCAGGATTATTATTTCACGTTTTCAGCTAATTCTGCTTCGCCTCCCAAGTTGGTAGTGGTCGAATTTAAATTAAAACATATCTTAATAACCCTTCAGCCTATCTTTACAAAATTTCGCAATGTGGTGGAAGATCAGATGTTTTTGTTTAAATTTAGCAACTACTAATTCAGTACTAGTGTCAGGTCCAGTAGTCAGAAAATGGAATAAAATCATCAATTTTCAGGTTAAAATGCTTGTCTATATAGCTAATTCACGGGCCGGGAACTCGGGGGGTGGTCAAAAAAGTAAAAACCCCATTTGGCTTAAAAAGCAAAAAAATTCCCTCCGTGAAGTGGGTGGGGAAGGAGGGAGGTACCGAGGGATGGGGAGGTTAAGCCCGCATTCCCCTTTATATGATATAGTCGAATTTAGCGTTTTCAATGCTACTATTCAAGACATATAGGTATTTTAGAAGTTTTTTGTAATTTTATGCTTGTTTTTAGCTGATAACTAATTTGGCTGCTTGAAACTGCAGTGCAAAGTAACTAATTAATACAAGCAAAAAGACGTCTAGGAGGTTCGGCGATTTTTTAAATGTTGAGCCATACATGTAACAGGGGGTTTGCCCCCACCCGACTTAGGCAAGGAACCCCTCCCCCCGAGACGATTTTGCCGACCCCCCTCCGATTTTTCTGGCAAGTATTTTTTGAGCAAATTTTGCAATTTTTTACAATTTCAGACACAAAAATTGCCAAAATCGCCTGCAAAACAGCACTTTTTAGCCGTATTTCAGCCCAAATTAGCGATTTTTGGCTATTTTTAGCCAAAAAATTGCGATTTTTAAGCGTTTGTTAGTGCCCACCCCCTCCCAAAATTTTGACTCAGACCCCCGCCGGCCGGGGCCATACCCCCAACCCCTCCCACTTCGGCGGATGACCTGTTACAATCACGTTTTGAGCTCCTTGTTGGGCGAAATCCTCTGGACCGCCTCCGGATGACCCGTTTCTTACTAGTTTTACGGACAGCTCTTTTTATCGCTAATTTTCCTTCCACCATTTCGGCCTGCTCTGTAAGGAAAAGGTATATAGTTATGCTAATGCTCATGTAGAGTACATTAGAGCAAATTATTACGTGCTTATAATCAAAATGTTGGCTGGTCTCTTCAGCTAATGCGTCAGCAAAGTTCTCCTTTTAATAATTCAGTAGTAATTAATTATGAAGGCATGCTCTTACTGTCCGGCCTGATTTATGCAGTCTGTTTTGCAGGTATATTCCTTCGTTTGAAATATTAGACTTAATGCTAAGAGCCAGTTTATTAGACCATACAAACAATCGGCCAAATTTGACCTCACTCAGACATGGGCAAAAGGGGGGGCTGCGGGGGGGTTGGCCCCCCCCTCAGGCTCTGACCTACCCCCCTCAGCCGGCCGCTACCCCCCCCTCAGGAATTTTTTGGAAGAATTTTGTATAGAAAATTATTATAAAATATGCCTGGATTAGGTGTAAATGAGCTCAGAATAGCTTATTTTAGCTTATTTTAACCAAAAATAAGCCAAAAAACCTTGATTTTAGCCAAAAATCGGACTTTTTGGCTTACCACCCCCTCAGCCCCCCCTCAACCGCTCCTACCCCCCCTCAGCCCCCCCTCAGGAATTGAAAATTCTACCCCCCCCCCCTCAGCCGAAATGCTAGCCCATGTCTGACCTCACTTTATTGCAAAGTCCAATAGAAGGGATATTTAGCCGTGAAGTATTTTCGGGATTTACCCTTAGCTGGGCTAGACAAGTTTAAAAACACAGGCAGCACGATTATTATCAGAGGCTTACGTTATTTCTCATCATGATCACACTTAAACACTTTTCCGACAAATTAGACTAAGCTAAACCCTCTGCCTCCGGGAATTTTGTGTTTTGATTTGCAGAAAACGTTGCTTAAAGACGGTTTTAACTAAATCTAGTTGGCCTACACTATTTCTTGGGTGCAAAATTCGATTCCTCATGTAAGGTTTGGACAATGTTTTGCGTGTTACTGCTAGAGTGGAAACTGGTATTGGCATACATGTAACAGGGGGGGTCTGGGGGGTCTGCCCCCCACCCGAAATAGGCCAGACCCCCCGTTTGGGGACCCCCCCCCCCCCCCGAGACGATTTCACCGACCCCCCCTCCGATTTTTCTGGCAAGTAAATTTTCGAGCAAATTTTTGCAATTATTTACAATTTCACACACAAAAATTGCCAAAATCGCCTGCAAAACAGCACTTTTTAGCTGTATTTCAGCCCAAATTAGCGATTTTTGGCAATTCTTAGCCAAAAAATTGCGATTTTTTCGATTTTTGAGCGTTTTTTAGTGCCCACCCCCTCCCCCAAAATTTTGGCTCAGACCCCCCCGGCCGGCGCCAGACCCCCCCCCCCAACCCCCCCTCCCCCCATCGGCGGATGACCTGTTACATGTATGGGTATTGGGCATACATAAAAGGGGTCTGGAGGGTCTGCCTCCGCCCCGAGACGATTTTTAAGCCCCCACCTGTGTGTTTTATTGGCAAGTAATTGTTTGAGCAGATTTTTGCGATTTTTCAGAATTTCTGACACAAATTGCTAAAATCGCTTTTTAGCTGTGCCGCGCAGCCCAGATTAGCGATTTTTGATGATTTTTAGTTGAAAAATTGCGATTTTTTAGCGTTTTTGAGCGCCCAACCCCCTCCCTTGAATTCGGGCTCAGACCCCAGGCCGGCACTAGACCCCAACCCCCTCCCCTTCGGTGGATGACTTATGGTATTATTGCGATAGGGCATTCAGGTTTTTGTCCGGTTAAACATCGCTTATTTGACTTTTAAATGAGCCAATAAAGTGTGGGTCGCGTTTGATGGTGTGACGCCCTAAAGAACCACCGTACTGTTATATAGACTGGCTGGGCTGTTAAGCTGCCCAAGCTTGTTTGTGTATTTCTCTATTTGCTTTGTTTGGCTTTAGTTCTGTGTCGGTTCACTTCTTTGCCTGTTTCCTTGCTGTTTTGCTTATTTAGTCTGGCACTTAACATGATGATGGCATTTGATTTATAGACGGTATGCTAAACCTGTAATCTGAAATTTTGACACTCCACTGATCGCTGCTGTTTAACATTAATTGGAGAAAAATTGAAAACTGGGCAAATCGTGATTAATTTATTGCGACTTTTAAGTTCACTAAGAGAAGTTTCTGCTTTCACTGGGTAAGTAAATTTACTTAAACCTAAAAGCACGTCTATACATAGTAATTTTGCAAGTAGATCTATCCAATCCAATGTATCCTTTGATTGTGTTGAAATGTATCTAAAAAGCGTTTAGGTAGGTGTTTTTTAATTTTGAAATTGTATTAAAATATAGTGACGAAGTCTCTCAGCCTTTTTCGGGCACCCTGACTATGAGCAAATGAAATGGTGGTTAAGTGTCTCTATTGTGCTTGGCTTTTTAGTTGGCAGACTTAGTTAAATTAGCCGTTTTGTTCTCGTAGTCAAGACAACCACACCTGAATGGCACCTTAACTAAGGCAACTTATGTGTGTATGGTAATTGTCCGTTTTGGTGTGAGTCTGGTTGCTCGTCTTTCTAGTGTTTCCATGCCTCGCGAGAAAGGAGGCGCCACCAGTGGAGGTGGCAAGGAGCGCTCTGAGCGGCGCGAAAAGTCAAAGAGCCGCGACAAAAGCCAAAGGTACTCCCGAGCGGCTTTTGGCTGGGCTCTCTCGCTCGCTCTCTACGCTGTCACCCCTCTGTTTTGACTGTCACCTGTCACCTTACTTCTCACTCTACTAGCTGTTTTGGGCTCTCTCTCTCTTAGAGTGAACAGTAAGCATAAGCAGACATGAATTAAGGAGCTATGCTAGTGATAGGCTGAACTTAATTGAGAACTTAATTCTGGAGTTCAAAACTAAAGGAAAACTTGATGATTGGGGTATTGTTTTTTTTTAAATAATTTAACATGTTTGCATTTGTGAGTTTTATTACGAGATAATGCAAATAATTTGAGCAAGCTACGATATAGGTGACTAAACAGCGAAGGCAACAAAATTTTCCAACACTCACTAAACCAAAATTGAGAATGCGTTTTAAAGCTAGTAAAGCAGACCGTGTTGAAGTTAACTAGCCAGATTTTGAGGGAGATAGAGCCGAAGACAACTATGCTTGCACTAACCTAACGTGTGGTTTTGGCTTCAGCTAATCTCTGCTTGTTACTGTCACCTACCGTAACACCTTAGCCTCACTCACTCACTCGCATTAGTTGCACCATGCTACTTTTGCGGATGCAGGAAAAGGACAAGGGGGCTCGCGGTGAGCGCGACTCTCAGGGTGCCGACCCTCTGCGGTAAGGCAGCCTCTCTACTTGCATGCCTGCTCTTGCCTACGCTGACACTCACTTGCAGTATCCTGTTAAATCAGCCTTACATTGCACAAATCTGAACTGTTGAATACATTCTTTCCATGTAATGTATTAGTTATCTTATCTGTATATCAATACTGTTTTAGTATTGATTTAGAGCGTTCAATCGCTTTCGATTGAAGATGTTTTTGTTAGAAAAAGACTACTTTTACAGTCAGGCACTTAGCGCCGTTAATGGTACCGACACCATGTTATGGTACCCCTACCTTCGAATTGGTACCAGTAGCGGTACTATATATATGGTAATGGTACCATGCCACCACAATGGCCGAACGTGGGGGTACCATTATATGGTGCCGGTACCATAAACGGCGTTAAGTGCCTGACTGGTTTACTGAAATTCTGGGTTTTCTCATTTCGTTCAGAAGCTTTCACTGTTTGAAAAACTGTCTTTTAAGTCTAATTTGCCGTCAGAATTTACTAAATAATAGATAGTCTATAATACAGCTGAGACGATCAAGTTTTGAGAATATTGTATCACAGCCAAAATTGCGTTTAAGAGTGGCTGACGGAGGTGAAATTAGAAAGAAAAATACAAAACACATTTGAATGTAAAGGTGTCATTTAGTTGTCTCCAGTGAAACAAGCACACTCTGCCGTTGCAAATTGCTTCTAGCAATGAATATGCAAATGAGCAGCTCAGCAAATCAATGCATTGGCAGTTTTTCGAGTGCTCAGCGGGCTCTCCTATCGACGCGGCCTAGGCAGATAGAGAGATTTGGCTATCGGTCAGATTGGCGCGAACACTGAAGCTATTGGACGGCCGGTGTCTCGTGTAATTAGCGGCCGTAAATGCGGTTAAAGTCGGCGCCGGCGCTAGCTTCTCGTCTGTGTGGCACTAGCTAGGCCTGATTTTTTTCGCCATGGCACAGCAGCAGCAGGAACGTGCAGGCGGCGGTCTCAGCTCCAAGAAAGATCCGGATTACTCGAGGCGGTGCGCTGCCTTAGCAGAGCTCTTTATGTTATTAGAAGTGGTCTTCTTGTCTTTTGATTTTCTGTCATGGAAAGCGTGAGCATGTGTATTCGTCCGGAGAGTAGAAGAGTGCCGGCACTTATGGTGCCGTCGCAATACTTGCAAGTTTTCTTTCTTTTCACATATGTGAAAGCATTGGCCTAGCCTCCCAACCAGTCCCGTAAAATCGCTCGCGCCTCTGTACCGTCGACATGTACTGCTGTTAACACCAATCACCATTTAGACTGAATAGTTAAGGTCAACTTACAATCGATACGGATTGGTATCAATCCACAATCCTAGCAAGACCCAATAGCAATGCCCCGGCACTCAATACCACTTGCACTCACTCACTCATACGGGTCCCAGGGGACAAAATATAAATATACTAAACACTTACAGTAGCTGTTACATACATGGCCCGGAAAAATCTGGGGTGAGTGAGGTCTAGAGGTCTTGGGGGCGAGAAAAGTCCAAAAACGCCTATTTTGTCTTAAAAAAGCGAAAATTTTCTACCTTAGGGAGGGGATATGGCCAGCCGAGAGGAGGTTTTTTGTTGGTCAGTGAGGGGGCCCTAACCCCCAGCCCGTGTATGCCTTCTGATCTATCTTTATGCCAAGTAAATCAATTTCTACAACTATGCGCCCTTCCTCCAGTTAATGGAATTTTGGACAGTTTTTGTTGAAAATCTTTGTTTGTGAACAGTTAGTTGTCAAAAATTCGATTTTCCTTGAAATTTTAGAATATGACCAGTGTTTTGAATTTTGGCCAATATACCCTGAGTTGTTGTACAATTCAACGCAACACAACCATTCTATCTGTCTATCAACACAAATCTCAACCTCCTCACAAATCTCACTTTTTTATAACTCATTACCGGACTAGTTTAACTAACCGTTGCACCCACTTATCAATTCACCAAGATGAGCTATTCGACCCTGTTCAGTTTGTCCATGTTAGACTCGAAACGCTTTCCAATGCAATGCTTTCATCTATGATACCGAACTGGGTGGCATGCGTGCTTGGACGTTGAATGCTTATAGTTGTGATGTGAGTAGTGGAAGACAAGTAGACGTGTGGTACGTGTTTGTCTGTGTTGCTGAAACCGGTGGCTGTGAAGGTCATGTAATTTTTCACCTTTTAATGGTTAAGTTGGATCTGCTGGGAGCCGCACTAAACTGCTTGCTGAGTGTGTCTGTCTGTCTGTGTGCCGTTGGTCCAGTTGATTACGTGCAATTAGTGGCTGCTCTCCTGCAGCTGTGGCTGCTGGCATTAGCTTCTCTGTCCGGCAATTAGATAGCAGACCTCAGCTTGACACACAAAAAGAGCGCCTTTAAATAGTAAGCTAGTGCTTACTGCAGATTCTGACCGCTCTATTGTGTGATAGTAGGTTTTTTCTGCCACAGAACAGTTCCTATAAACGGCTGAGCAACCTAATTTAGCTGGCCAGAAGCCAACTGTAAATTTAATCACTGCTCAAAGGCGAGTTACAAGCTCTCATTCAGTTAATGTAACGCAGCTTATACACTCCTACACACTGCAAAGTGATTTTGGATTATATACGCTTGTAGCTCGAGACTTTTGCCACTGAAAAGTGTTCACATAACGGTGCATTGGGTGTTTAGACGGGTCAGCGGTCAGCAGGGCCAAGCGCGCACTGGCAAGTCGACCAGTCCCGGTTCGCAAGCGATGACCAACGTGCGAGCGGGTCAGAGTTCCCAGTCGGGTTCGGGAGCCAACACCAGCAGCACTGGTGTCTTGATGGTGGGCCCCAATTTCAAAGTGGGAAAGAAAATCGGATCCGGCAACTTTGGAGAGCTGAGGCTCGGCAAGAATCTTTACAACAACGAGCATGTGGCCATTAAGTTGGTGAGGAGACCTTCTACCTGCTTTCCTCTACTCCCATATTAGTAGCACATCCTACGGTCAGGGAAATAACAACATATTATGGCACCAGTACACACATGGAATCGGTACACCTTCAAGTGGTACCATATATGGTCTTAGCGTCTGAAATTGTAAAAAATACAAACAATTGCTCAAAAAATTACTTCATAGAAAAATCCGTGGGAAGGGATCGAGAAGTAATCTCTACGGGGATTCCATCTGGGGCTGGACGAAGTGGTGGGTGGTAGGGGCAGACCCTGTATTGCATGGCGGAAAAATCTGGAGAGAGTCTGAGGTTGTCCCGGTGATCAAGAATATGCAAAAAAATTGCTGTAAAATTGCCTATTTTGCTTAAAAAAGCGAAAAAAAAATTTCGATTAGGGGTATAGATGAGAGGCAGGGTGGTAGCAGCTGGTCAGGTAGGCCCCAGGTCCATGCATGTAACAAGGGAAGGCTGCCCCTATCCAACTTAGGCCGGACCCCCCCCCCCCGATCAGGGACCCCACCCCAAGATGATTTTTTCCGACCCCATACCCTCTGATTTTTCTGGCAAGTAGTATTTTTTAGAATGTCAGACACTAAAATTGCTGAAATCGCCTGTAAATCAGCATTTTTTAGCTGTATTTGACCCATACGTGGACTAGCATTTAGCTGATGGGGGGTAGAATTTTCAATTTCTGAGTGGGGGCTGAGGCGGGAGAGGAGCGCCTGAGGGGGATGAGGGAATGGTAAGCCAAAAAGTCACATTTTTGCTAAAAATCAAGGTTTTTTGGCTTGTTTTCGTTAAAATGAGTTAAAATAATCTATTCTAAGCTCATTTACACCTAATCTAGGCATACTTTTACTTGAACTTTCTATACAAAACTCTTCCAAAATTTTCCTGAGGGGGGTAGCGACCGGCTGAGGGGGCAGGTCAGAGCCTGAGTGGCTGAACCCCCTCAGCCCCCTTTGTCAATGTCTGATTTGACCCCAAATTTGCGATTATTTTACGATTTTTAGTCCAAAATTGCGAGTTTTGAGCGTTTTTAGTACCCAATTCCCCTTCCTTAGAATTTTGGCTCAGACCTCCCTCCCGGCCAGCGCCAAACCCATCGGCGGATGACCTGTTACATGTATCGACCCATGTATGGCCTCTATCAAGACCGGAGAATTGCCACTACACCTTTCAATCTAATCAAAAGGCTGGAAAAATCTTGAGGGACATGAGGTTCCATGGAGGAAGTTAAGTAGGCGAATTTCCAGAAAAAAGTCGTAAAAATTTACGGTGACGCGACCTGGGCTAATGAGGGGAAGAGGAAACCACTCGGTCCATGTATGACTAAAAGTGCAGCCCAAATGAGGAATCTATCCCATACCTAGTCTAATCCACCTAGATGCGGCCATCCAGTAACCTCTGGGGCACCAGATTTTTCTTTAAAAACCGCTAAAATACGACCACTTATTTATTACTCTAAAATTCCATTATAGTGGACCAAAATTGATGCACTAATGCCTTGCACTCTTTGGCAAGTAGGAACAATTGAAAGACTCAAGTCATCAAAAAGGGCTCAAGATCAACAAGTTTTCATGCCAAAAAGACTCAAGTAAAACACCCCTTTTTTGGCAAGCAGCCACAGTGGGTAGAGTGCTAAATTGTGCCCAGAAACAGAACATAAAAACGTCAAAACACCTGTAGTTTCAGAATATCTGCATCTTTTGAGATTCACTAAGCACAATTTTTTTACCAGCGTGTTTGAAAACTTCAAACGGCTGTATCTCAAAATGCGTTTTTTCGACTTGAGCCCTTTTGGCACCACAGCGTCGATATATTATGCTATCACTTGGCGTTGAACCGTTTCCATTATGTATACCGGTACTATATACAGTATAGATAAAAAAAAATGTCCCATCGCTTTTTCGGCCTTCACTCAAACGTTTCGTTCTCAGTCACTTCTTTACCGATTTGGCTCAAATTTTCAGCAAAAATTAACAACATGGTTGGCTAAATATTCTGCAATTGTGGTGCCAAAATTCCGACTCATACTGGTTTTATGACCCGAAAACTAGGAATGAGGGTGGTCCACGCAAATTTATTTTTTTTCGGTTATACAAGGAGTACAGTCCTGAAACTTGCAGGAATGATTGGTGTTGCTATTGGGCATAACATACTAAGCGGGCAGCCCTGTAGCTCAAAGGGCACTAAAATGGGGGAATTTCAAAAACATGAGTGAAAATCCCATAGTTAAGAAATCTGCACCTTCTAGAATCAAAGCACTGAATCTGTTGTTAATCAACATAGATTGTAGCAGGAAGTTCGACAAATAAATGAACCTGATATTTAAGCTCTGTTCCACACCATAGTAACCATACCTGCAGCGTTTTTTGAAAATTGAAAATCTTCAGAATCGTCATTTTGCCGTTTTTACGAAGAAAAGTCATATTTCGTCATGTTTTTGAAATTCCCCCATTTTACTGCCCTTTAAGCTACAGGGCTGCCCGCTTAGTATGTTATGCCCAATAGCAACACCAATCATTCCTGCAAGTTTCAGGCCTGTACTCCTTGTATTACCAAAAAAAATTAAATTTGCGTGGACCACCCTCATTCCTAGTTTTCCGGTCATAAAACCAGTATGAGTAGGAATTTTGGCACCACACTTGCAGAATATTTAGCCAACCATGTTGTTAATTTTTGCTGAAAATTTGAGCCAAATCGGCAAAGAACTGACTGAGAACGAAACGTTTGAGTGAAGGCCGAAAAAGCGATGGGACATTTTTATTGATCTATACTGTATGTTGTTATTTCCCTGACGGTTCTAGTTGCTTCCCACTCCTGAACTACGTGTCGGATTTTAGTCAGGCTTACTAAACTGCAGCTTAGGTCAGATATGCTGTTGTTGAGGAGCTCCTCTCAGAATTTTTTGAAATAATTTTGTATAGAAAAAACAATGATCACATCTTCTTTTGACGAAACATCCAAGAAATCGTGAGTTTTTGCAAAAATTGGGCTTTTTTCTTATCAGACCACCAATCCCGCTTCGGCTCCTCAGCCAAAATGCTAGCACTTGTATTTCAGGCATATTTAGCTTAGGGGTAAAACAAGCCGGTGTTTCGTAGGTAATTGGGGAAGCGATTACAGTAGGAATTAATAAACTGACCTTTTCTTCAATGTAACATTTGTGTTTTTGTGTTAGGTTAGGTTAAATGTTTGCTTCGTAGGTTTAAGGTTAGTCATGCATTGAACAAAACGGGCAGCGTTTTAACACAATTGACTGGCTTAGCCGGGAGCGGGTTATGCTCACTTTTTGGTCTTTTCTTTTTGCCTATCGCTCAAAATCTCTAGCCTTCTCTCTGTAATACAGTCGGAAGATTGCCTTTTTACTATCAACCTAAACGATTTTTTGCTTGAAACTGTGGCCCAATCATTTCTTCCTAGAGCAATCGAACGCACGACACGACCATACATGGGCAGGAGAAAATCAGGAGGGGGTATGTGGTTATTGGTGGGGGTTGGTTGGAGCGTTTAACAAAAATATATCGGCAAAATCTTGGCGGGGGCATAGATGGGCCGGAAAAAATCCGGAGGTGGGTATGTGGTTTTTGGTCGGGAGTTGAGATTCGGTAGCACCTGCCAGCGGGGGTAAAACTCCCGGCCCATCTGTAGGCATCACCACCGATACAAATACACTATCATCTGATTTTAAACCTAATCTGTCATTCCTAACCAGTCTTGACACCCAGATACTTCTGTTCTAGACGTGCTGTAATAATACAGTCAGGCACTTAACGTCGTTTATGGTACCGACACCATATAAGGTGCCGGTGCCATATATGGTACCGTTACCGAGGGTAGTGGTACCATATATGGTACGAAATCTGAACAGAGTGGTACCATATATGATACCGGTACCGGTAACAACGAGAAGGTGGGGGTACCATATATGGTACTGGCACCCAGACATGGGCTAGCATTTCGGCTGATGGGGGGGGGGTAGAATTTTCCGTTCCGGAGGGGGGCTGATGGGGGTAGGAGCGCCTGATGGGGGGCTGAGGGGGTGGTAAGCCAAAAAGTCCGATTTTTGGCGAAAATCAGGGTTTTTTGGCTTATTTTTCATTAAAATAAGTTAAAATTAGCTATTCTGAGCTCATTTACGCCTATTCCAGGCATATTTTTATCATAATTTTCTATACAAAATTCTTCCCGAAAATTCCTGATGGGGGTAGCGGCCGGCTGATGGGGGGGGGGCCAACCCCCCCTCAGACCCCCCCTTTGCCCATGTCTGCCGGCACCTTATATGGTGTCGGTACCGTAAACGGCGTTAAGTGCCTGAATGTCATTATAATAAATGCTGTTTGTTGTAGGAACCGATGAAGTCAAAAGCGCCACAACTACACTTGGAGTACCGGTTCTACAAACTGCTCGGTCAGGCAGGTCAGTCAGTCAGTCAGTGAAGTGGTGTCGGGGACTGTGGTCCGTATTTGGAAGTTGCTATTGATAGATGCAGGGCGGCGCCAGGCGTTGAGGGACATTTTTTGCGCCAGCCGCCCGGCAGCTGTATAAGACAGCCGGTTATCGATTTATCCGGCTGCCGACCACGCCATTAATGGGGACAGTGTGGTTGTGTGTGTGTGTGTGTGCAACCCAAATATGCATACAGAAGTAGTAATAGGCAGTTGAGTTATGGTCGAAACCTGCCTCGCAGCTTATAATAGACCCTTGATTAGGTAGAGCCGCTATTATCGATCATCTCCTTTTAAATAGTCTCTAACAATTCTCATAACTGCACATGTGCACGGGCGGAAAGAGAAAATGTAGTAAACGCTAGCATTAAACTTTCAAGCAGTTAGTATGTGGAGTTATTCTCGAGGCTGCGCAGTCAAAATAGGAGCGAAAGTAATAGATTTATGTACAAAAACTGTTACTAACCGAATGAATGTCTGATTTTTCAAAGTTTACTGGTCCTTTTTGAAAGCTTCGGTGCATAGTGGGCTGTACAGGACTATTGGGCAACGCCGATTAGGTGATGGCACTATTGGGCGACAAAAACATTATATAGCATAGTAGTGTAGTGTTGTTGCGGAGTATTACGTTTGATTTGTTTTGTCGGCCTTGGTTTGTTTGCTGCCTTTCACGACTAATTGCTGTTGTCCTTGCTTGAGGCGCTGACCGGCAATTAGGAGGATTTATGTCTTATGGAACGATTTCGTATGAATGTCTTAGTTTTATGGAAGGACGTACGTACGTCCGCCGAACTTCCTTTGTTTGTTTTTGAGCTCCACTATGCTTTCGGACAGCTCGCTCTTTTCAAAGCCCTTCAATTTTCTTCAGAGTTTTCTCAGCATTCTACAGATCTCCCTTACCTTCTACCTTTGGGGTGCGACAGTACTTGCAAAAGTTGTCCAGCAACACCACAATTAACTTATTATGGGCAGGAGCTGTCTCAAAATGGTCCCTCGATGTCCCTTAATAGCTCCACCCAGGGTTCATCTGGTTGGCGTTCTAGGTACAGCAGCTTTCTGCGATATGAGCAGAAATTCCGAGATTGTGTTCTGTTTTGTTGAAACACGATGATTATGCTTTAATAATTGCGTGCGTTGAAGAGGCGCAGACATGTATAAAGTAATTTATGTCGTCTTTTTGTAAAACAAATTCGGTCGCCCAATAGTCCTACTTGGTGCAGTGGCCCCTTGGTTTTCAGTGGAGAATAGAATTTTCCTACCTTAACTTCTTTGCAACTTTAACAGTCAGGCACTTAACCCCGTTTATGGTTGTACCGTATGGTACCGGTACCTAAGCTAGTGGTACCATGCACCTCCACCTCCAAATATATATGCATACATGCACTAGGGGGTTTGGAGAGTAAGGCCAAACCCCACCTCCCCCGAGACAGGTTAAGCGACCCCCCCCCCGACCCAAATACAAGTACTAGTAGTGGCTCCAGTACTAATATACTGGCTCAGAAATCACTAATTTTTAGCCCAAAATTCGCTTGAAAAGCCTTTCGAAACGGAATTTGGCGTTTCCACTGCTGATATTGAAGAGAAATCGGTGTTCTGTAAGCCCTTTTTGTCATTTTTTTTTCGTGTTTTTAGCTCTAAAACGCTATTTGGCAGCTCAAAATAGTGATTTTTAGTGAAATTTGGGACCCCCCGTCTGGGCGAAACCCCCTCGATCCCCCACCTGAGAAAACCCCCCTCCCCCAGGTCGGGCGGGAGCTGTTACATGTATGCATATATGGTACCCATGGCCATGGGTGCCGGTACCATAAACGGCTTCAAGTACCTGACTGTGTAATAAGCGATTTTTGGTGAAAAAATCGAAGGTTTCACTGAATTTTTTGAAATCAATTTAATCAATTCAAATTGGCGCATACTATGCAAAGGTGTGCAGTAATAAATAGTATAGGATTGTTTCAGCGGAGGCAGCCGACGGACCAGGTTAGGTTGTCTGAGAGCCTGACTGAATGTTCCTGAGTTAGCATGTCGGTCACTTGACTAAGCCTACCATTACGTAGCTGCACAAAAAATAGCTCACTTCCGGGCACTTTTGATTTATCGGTGCGGCTAAATGATAAGTTGGCGCCGAAAGTATAATTTGCTTCCATACGCACTTTTTGCTCGCCGCCAAGCCCTTTTGAAACACCACACCACCAGTATTAAATTTTGATCACACCCGTGGTGTTAATAATAAGTGCGCCAGGGACAAGGAAACTAGCGCACTTCCGGGAAGCTGAAAAGTAGCATTGAAACATCATAAATCAGCAGGGCTCCGTCCCCTCCCGACTTAGGCCAGACCCGAGACGATTTACCCGCCCCCCGTCCGATTTTCTGGCAAGAAATTTTTGAGCAAATTTTTGCAATTTCAGGCAAAATTGCGATTTTTGAGCGTTTTTAGTGCCCACCCCTTCCCAAAATTTGGGCTCAGACCACCGGGCCGGCGCCAGAACCCAACGGCCCCCAATCCCCCTCCCCGTTCGGCCGATGACCTGTTACATGTGTATGAATGATTGAAACAAAATATCATAAATTGTCAAGATTCTCAGATTAATTTTAATTTCAACTGTCCCCTTGCTTGGCCGGTACCAGACATGGGCAAAGGGGGTTAAGGGGGGTTCACTCCCTCCCTCAAGAATTTTTATGGAGAATTCTGTATAGAAAATTACGATGAAAGTATGCATAGATTAGATATAAATGAGCTCAGAATAGCTTATCTTAACAAAAATAAGCCTAAAAACCTTGATTTTATTAAAAAGCAGTACTTTTTGATATACCATCCCCTCAACCCCATCAGCCGCCGCCGCTACCCCCTCGAGATTTAAAAATTTACCACGGCCTCAGCCGAAATGCTAGCCCATGTTTGGCCGGTACTAAAGATTTTTGTTAATTTAAAGTTGGTAAACCATCGCTGGGGTTTAGTAAACGCGGCCCTGTTCAAAGCATGCAAAGCTGTAGCGATGTGCTAATCTAATGGTCTAAGTAAGTAAAAATAAGTCTGTTTGAAGAGAAAGTGATGGAGTCAGGCAGGGTGGTGATAGAGTGACTGGAAATAATTGTCAAAGGCAGCGCGGCACCACTGGCCTTGGTTAATAATGACTGAGACGCTTACGCACGCACTCGCCGCCATGCATCTTAGGGACTCTCTCTTCTCTAGCCCAAACCACTCACTGCACACAACTTGCATTTAGCTAACTGGGGGCTCCTCTCTACTACCGATTATTTTCGCAACCAATTTCTGTGCCATTTTTTGTCTTTTTTTTCAATTGCAGTCACTGTCACTGATGACTAAAACAGCTCTATTTTTCAACGGAGGCCATTATTTTTTACAGTTTCGAACACTGAACTTTTGATACTACTATTCACTGAGACTATACTAAGTATCAGAGCTTCAGAAATTTTACAGCCTATCATACTGACTGAACTGTTTTCCAGTGGCGTGTTACCCACCCCTCAGAACAAGAATAATCACAAGAATTTATGAAGAACAGAACACTGTCTCGCGAACAGAAATAAATTACTTAAAGCGGACTAACCTGACTGGTGTTGGCTAAGAAATTAGAATTGGAATGGAATTAGTGCATTAGAGTTTTGTTGGCCTACATTGCAGCTTTGTCTTGGTGCATAAGCTTAAGAGCGCACTGAGAAAGTTTGAATTATTATTGAGCTTCCGCTGCATTCAGAGCTCGCGGCTTTTGTACTGTCAGACTGATTCTTAACGAGGTTTCATGAAGATTTTTCTCTTTAGAGATTCGCACAGTCAAGCAATTAACAGTGGCGTATCCAGGGGGTGTAGGGTAGGGTGGGTACACCCCTTTACGGTGGCGGTAGGAAAAGAAAATCTGTCAAAATAAGGGAAACTAATGAATTATGTACTAAAACCGTCCATTTTATAATCAGAATGCCTTTTAAATGCGTTTTTGAATGCTAAATTTGCAAAATTCTCTCCCCCTTCTCGGGCAGAAGCCCAACCAATCCACTTTCAAACTACAAAACTTGTGTAATTTCTGTTAATTTTTAGCTCAGCAGAATGCATTTTACAGTCAGGCACTTAACGCCGTTTGTGGCAGCGGCACCATATATGGTGCCCGCCCCCGCATTCGGCCACTGTGATGGTACTGGTACCATATTAGGTGCCGCTACCATGGTAGCCCTACCTTCGCATTGTTATCGGTAACAGTACCATACATGGTACGATTATATGGTACCGGCACCCATGGCTATGGGTAGGGGTACCATACCAGCACAGTCGCCGAATGCGTGGGCACCATATATGGTGCCGGTAGCATAAACGGCCTTAAATGCTTGACTGTTTTAAATGCGTTTTTGAAGGCTAATTTTCCTACACAAGCGTTTTAATAGATTTACATCCCCTTTTCAAAATGCTGGATAGGCCACTGCATCGGTTAACTGTTTGAACTTGAAGGCAGCTAAATGAAGTGTGGTGTCTCGTTAAGATAGGGTCTGTCAGGTGAGTGTAGAATGGAGAGAGTAAGGAGACTGTTTCAGAAGGCATTCCACAGGTTCACTATTTCGGCCCGTGCGGCAAGTACAACGCACTGGTGATGGAACTGTTGGGCCACTCGCTGGAGGATCTGTTCGACCTCTGCGACCGCAAGTTCAGCTTAAAGTGTACCTGCATGTTAGCCATGCAGCTGGTAAGCGACCGTTGTTTGTTTGTTTGCCAAGCAGACATGGGCCCCCCTCAGGCCCTGACCTACCCCCTCAGCCGGACGTTTAACTCATTTTAATGAAAAATAAACTAAAATCCTTGATCGGGCCTTTTTGCTTACCACCCCTCAGCCCCTCATACCCTCCTCAGCCGAAATGCCAACCCATGTGTGTTGCGAAGCTGAGGTTAGAGTGGCGTTTAGATCAGAAGGATAGAATATGTGCATGGCAAGCACTTGATTTATCGTGATATAAAGCCCGAGAACTTTCTGATTGGTCGCCATTCGGCCAGGAAACACCACATTGTGCATATTATCGACTTCGGCCTCGCCAAAGAGTACATTGACTGCGAGACAGGTGCCTTTCTTCTCTACCTCTTACGCTTTCTTTATTATATGGAGTTCAATTCTCTCAAATACCAGCTTTGGCCATACATGTAACAGGCATACATGTAACAGCTCCGGGCCGACCTGGGGGGAGGGGGGTAGGGGGGTTTTTTCCTCAGGTGGGGGGTCGAGGGGGGGGGGTTCGCCCAGGTGGGGGGTCCCAAATTTGAAAAAGCTCCAAAACGCCTATAAATGCGTTTTTAGCACGTTTTTCTCAGTAAGGACGCTAAAAATCGCTATTTTAAGCTGCCAAATAGCGTTTTAAAGCTAAAAACAAGCAAAAAATGACAAAAAGGGCTTCCAAAAACACCGATTTTTCTTAAATATCAGCAGTGGAAAGGCCAAATTCGGTTTCCAAAGGCTTTTCAAGTGAATTTTAGGCTAGTGATTTCTGACCCAGTTTGTTAATACTGGAGCCACTACTAGTACACTTGTATTTTTTGGTCAGGGGAGGGGTTCCTTAACCTGTCTCGGGGGGGGGTGAGGGGGGGTTTGGCCTTTCCAACAGGGGGGTAACCCCCCAAACCCCCCCTAGTACATGTATGGTAACAGGGCTCTGGTCTGACTGACCCGACTGAGAGCCTCCCCCCGCCCGCCTGAGACCGTTTTTCTCCAATTTTTCAGCTAATCTTTTGCGATTTTTTTTAGAAATTTAGCACTAAAATGAAATTGCAAAAATCGCCTGCAAAACAGAACTTTTTGGCTGTAATTCATACATGTGCATGGTCGGTAGCTCAGGGGGGCAACCGGGTCTCCACGCTTAGTTGCTCTAGGCGCAAAATTAAAAATGTGGCAGGAAATTTGGTTATTTTGGCGGGAAATTTGAATTTTCGGATTTGAAATTTTTGTCTAAAAATCGTAATTTTCCGCTTAAATTCAAAGTTACATGTATGGTGTTTGGGCATAATAACAACCGGTTTTGAAGTGTTTGGGAGCAATAATATAACTGTGACGTTTCAGGTAAACATATCCCGTACAGGGAGCACAAGTCATTAACCGGTACAGCTAGGTATATGTCGATAAACACCCATCTCGGTAAAGGTGAGTCACAGTTGTTGAAGTGCTTCTCTGTTTGCTGACTGACTGACTGACTGTTGCAGAGCAGAGCAGAAGAGACGATCTGGAGGCCATAGGACATATGTTTATGTATTTTCTAAGGGGCAGTCTACCCTGGCAAGGCTTGAAAGCTGACACGCTCAAGGAGAGATATCAGAAAATAGGAGACACCAAACGCGCCACCCCCATCGAGGTCTTATGTGAGGGGTTCCCAGGTCAGTCATTGCCTTCACGCGCCTTTTGTTGCCAAGCGGCGGGGTCGGGGTAGGGTGTTGGTGGCCCATCCCCACCCCTATCTGTTTGGGATCAGTCTTGGGATTTTTGTCATTTTTGGCGATCAGTCCTCTTTGCACACGTAAGAGTATGTCACATATGAAAAACAAAGCAGAAACGCAAAGAATAGGCGAAGACAACTAAAAGTGCTATTGGGACACGTACATGTAAGAAGGGGCCTGTTGTCTGCCCCACCGGACTTTGGCCAGACCCCGATGGCCCCCCAAAGTTTTTTGTGTCCAACACCTCCCCCTATCGACGGATAACCTGTTAATATGCTAATTAGGTAGTTGCAGACGAGTGTGCTCAATACCTGAGGTACGCGCGGAGACTGGACTTTTTCGAAACGCCCGATTACGAGTATCTCTACAACCTCTGGAGGGGAATCATGGACCGGATGGGCTGGACCTACGACTACGAGTTCGACTGGAGCGCTAAGCTCAACCAGGTGGTGAGTCCTCTCTACCCTCTACTCTACACCTCTCTGTCTCGCTACTGTACCACGGTTCCTACGCAGGGTTCGTGCGGGACCTGGAAAGTCAGGGAATTTAAAAAAGTCAGGGAAACGTCAGGGAATTTGGAGTCTGGTCAGGGAAAAATTTGATAACAGCAGAAACATCTCGCCGTCAAAATGTTCCTGTCAGAGCTTTGCACAACACTCTTTTGAAAATCGGTCTGACTTTTTAATACTACTACCTAAACCGGAAATTTTCCCTCTGAATGCGGTTTAAAAGCGTTTTTCAAAGCCAATTTTTCAAAATTTTCTCACATTGGTTGCCGTTTCCTCACTCTGGTTGGTCAGGGAATGTTGACATTGGTCATGGAAAAGTCAGGGAAAGGTCAGGGAATTTTGCTATACAAAAGCCGCACGAATCCTGCTACGCACCTGGAAAGTCAGGGAGTCATGGAAAAGTCAGGCAATTTTTACTTTGGTCTGGGAAAAGTCAGGAATTTTGCTCTGAAGGAAAAGGCCGCAGTACCGTGTGTACTGATTTTGGGTGTACTACGTCTTACCAGGCTCCGTCAAAAAATACATTTTAGCGGAGTTTTTTCTGTGGCAACCGTAAAAAATCTCAACCGATCGAATGAATATTTTTTGAAAGAAAGATTGATGATTTCTTGAAAGATTGGTGAAGGTTTTTTCTAGAAACTCTGCTTAGTTCTTGAGATAGAGTATAATTGATAAAAATGTTCAAAGTCAGAGTCCAGTCAGAGGTTGCTGAGGTAACCGAGCATGTGTGTCACCAGTAAAGCATGTGGAATCTGTTTTATTATTAAGTGGAGGCGAGAAAAGAACAATTGCCAAAATCTGCTTCGACTTTGACGGCAAATATCTCCAGAACTAAGCAGAGTATCTTTATGAATACTTCTCAAGAATTTATTTTTCTTTCATTCAAAAAGATTCGTTCAGATTTTCTTTGCTTGCTGCCATACAAGTAACAGGGGGGTCTGCCCCCCACCCGACTTAGGCCAGCCCCCCGGATGAGGGGACGCCCCCAGACGATTTCGCCGCCCCCCCCCTACGATTTTTCTGGCAAGTAAATTTTTGAGCAAATTTTTTACAATTTCACACAAAAAATTGCTAAAATCGCCTGCAAAAACAGCACTTTTTAGCTGTATTTCAGCTCAAATTAGCGATTTTTAGCCAAAAAATCGCGATTTTTTTATTTTTGAGCGTTTGTTAGTGCCCAACCCCCTCCAAAAGTTTGGCTCTGACCCCCAACCCCCCTCCCCCTTTGGCGGATGACCTGTTACATGTATGCTTGCTGCAGCAAAACGTCTGCTGGGTTGTCTTCTTGACTGTACATAAAAAAGACAGTTGTTTCTAGCCAAATCAGTGTGTGTGTAAGAGATAACGGATAATAATCAGTTTCAGTCTACCCCGAGTGGCTCGCTACACGACACCACAGGCGGAAAGGAGAACCGTAACCGGCCCAGCTCAAAGCCGAAAGACGGCAAGAGAGAATTGCAGCCCGGTAATCCGGCTGGGGATGTACGCGGTTCCACACAGGTACTGGTGCTTCGCTTTTGCTTGCACACCTACACCAATCCCTCTCTCTCCTTTCAATTCAGTCCCCTACCGGAGATTTCCGCTTATAACACCACCATAGTTAGAAAACCATGCTCTTATAATACAGTCAGGCACTTAACGCCGTTTATGGTACCGACACCATATATGGTGCCCCCACATTCCGCCACTACGGTGGTACCATGGTACCCCTACCTTCGCATTGGTACCGGTACCATATATCGTACCATTCTGTTCAGATTTCGTACCGTAATGATAGTGGTGCTATATGTACCGGCACCCATGGCCATTGGTGCCACCACAGTGGCCGAACGTGAGGGTATCATATGGTACCACTACCCTAGGTACCGGTACCATGGTGTTGTTGTTGTTGCCGGGAACAATAGACGGCCACTTCTTCAAGCTGGAAAAGTCGGGCGGCCGACCCTTCTGCACCACTAGGTCCATCTCTCGCACAGTCGAGATATGGGTGGCCCGGCTGCACATTAAACCGTCAGCTCTAGGCATCATCAGTGGCAGAAGGTAAATTCCCAATGGACATCCGGGACGGTTTAGTGCCGACAGTCCAAGCATGAGTCGGAGGCCAACAACCACGTAGCCAACAGGAACAAGGCTACGTGCCCGAAATGGGGCGTAGTAGTACCATGGTGTCGGTACCATAAACGGCGTTAAGTGCCTGACTGTAATATAACAAACTGCTGATGCGGTCTACTAAACGACCTCCTAACGCTGAATGGGTAGTATTAAGGGTGCAATGGCTACTGTAGAATGTAGATGGTGAGCGGTGCTGTTGCAGGTGATCAACTCAACGCAAGACATCAACGAAGATCCCACCGGTAGATCTCAGCAGCCCATACAGCCTCCTGAAGGCGAGATGGAAGGAGAAGTCAAGTAGGTTTTGCTTACCACCCACAACATTACTTTGCCAATGGGAGCTACCAAATTTTCATCGGTTTCTGTAGCTCCCGTTGGTGGGCCAGGCTCACCGTTTCACGTTTGACCGTTAGCGGCGCGCCACTACGTGAACAGAATTCAACCAAACGTCATTTCAATATGGTGCCAAGAGTAACTTTGATGTTGCCAGTTTTCAGCTATGTCCGTTGCTTAAAGGTCAGTTAGCTAAACAATATTATTCTGTGCGATTTCCCTGATTTTCAAGTGTTATTGCTGCTAAACTGGCAGCAAACGTGATAATGAAAGAGGGGAAATGGCTGAACAAGAGTGAGTGCTTTTGAGTTCTAGGGATGGGACCGGTATAAAAATACCGTATCCCGTATAGCATTTTCGATACCGTATGATACCTATAGTATGCTGCAAACGCTTTAAAACACCCAGTTACGCTAGTATATGGATAGTTCGCCAAGTTCTGGTAAAAAACATAAGTTATTTTTTGTGGTCGGCCTTTCCTGTGAAAAACACGGCTATTTTTGATTGTGATCTGTTTTGTCTACCTACTATTAGTAAGTAGTACTGTCTGTTTATTTATGGATTTGAATCTGAGCGGACAATATAATGAATTTATTTTGAATTATGCCTATTGTAAATATTAACTGTATTTTGGTTGGACAGATTTGCTTCACTTCAAGTTAGTGAAATGCTAACCAAAAATACGTTGATTTCATTCAAAAGCAAAATTGCAGGTTTCTCAGCATTTTACAAGTACTTGTAATATCACATTTTCCATTTCAAGAAAGCCAAAAATACTGCTATAAAGGTAGATTTTCGTGTTTTTCTAACCGATAACATGGCTTAAAAAACCAGAAACAGTACTGCCACCTTTAAGAGCGCGAAAATGACATGTATTTACTGCAAAATTCTTGCTGTTTCAACACTATACGGTATTATACGGTCTGAAAAATACCGTATACCGTGTAAGAGCGTATACCGGTGCCATCCCTAGTTCTGAAAGCGCCAACTAGTAGTTGTCTGACGAGTTACAACGCAGACTGCAGTTTCACGTGACACTTTTAAAATCGCTTTGTTGAATAAACGCTGTGTCTTTGAATAGATATTGCCCAAAATTGGCAGACAATCTAAAGTACCATTTGTGTGAAATCTGATGGAATTCCGTTGGCCGCTAACGATCAAACGAGTGAGAGTGGCCTGTAGTGGCAGATGTAAGGAAGTTGTTTAGATGCTGTTGTTTCCGACGCCGCAGACGCAAGGTTCCTCAGCAGAAGTGACGTTCGGTTGTTGGTGTTGCAGCGCCGAAATCCGGTTGATTGCCCCCCATTCCCTGGGTAGGCCCTGGTTCCTAGTAGGCTATTGCTTGGTGTCACTATTTATGGTGCGAGGTAGGGCCTTCGCCTTGCTACTAGACGCAGCCGACTTAATGCTCTCCGATCGGTACCATGTTTGGTATGAATTCGGTTTGGGCCTCTCTCTCTGGTGGCGATATCATTTATTAGTGCAAATAAAGGCAATTTCTGTCTCCCCTTCGTTCAACCGTTCTTTGATAGATTACGTTCCAATTTTCAGTACTACAGCTTGTGTATTCCTTCCGGAAATTATAGTCTGGGGTCGAGTTATACAGTCGGGCACTTAACGCCGTTTATGGTACCGACACCATATTATTACCCCCACGTTCGGCGACTGTGGTTGTACCATACAAGATATCGGTGCCATAAACGGCATTAAGATGCATTTTGCGAGAAAGTCAGCTTTGGTGCCGAAGAGAGGGGGCAAGCAGGGCCATCTCACGGATCTGGCTGATATTTATATCTATTAAAATAGAGCACAGTCGAAGACCAACGGTGCATGCCCGGCCACCAGCAACCCCCTAGAACCGGAGCTACACCCCCTCAAAGTTGGGTCGGCAGCAATTTTCGGGCTCATTTTAATAGCTCTGACACCCTCCATTCAAACGATCACCCTTCATTCGTTTCTTAAGCTAGGATCTCGACTCGCATATGGTTTTGTAGCTGGTCCAATGGACTTTCACTTTCTGGTACTCCGGTTTCCAGATCGTAGCTGGTTACCGAGATATTGGCCGAAAACTGCGAAATTTCCACAAAATGCCACTCCGTTTTTTTTCGAAAAATCTTTATAACTTTTTCTGCAAAGGCCCTGCCAAGCTAATGTTTTAACAAAAGTTAGGCATGAGTTGGCCAAACAAAATGAGCGCCCCAAAGTGTGCGGTTAGTGGGGGGGGGGGTGTTTTGGCCTCTCAAAGGTGTTCGAAAAAAATTTTTTCCTGCAAAGCTTAGTTGTTTGCATACTGTTATATGCAGTTTTGTGTGCTGAGTTCGAAAATGCATTCAGTTTAGCTAGATTCTCTCTGGATCGGGAGAAATTGGCGTCCAAAGTTGAGACCAACCCTTTATCTTGACTGGCACTACTCGCTAGTATGACCATTAACCGCGGTGCAATGCAGTTTTTCTTATGTAGTTTTTGCTGCTGATTCCGAAAATAACTTTATTTTTGCTCTACGTTGCCTACTTTTGAAGATATCGGCATTTTTATGATTTGGGAACAAAACGGCTGCACTTGCTATAACATGCTCGTTTGAAAGGTGACTCAATTCAGTCGCATCTAGGGTACAGAGCCATAAAAACTTATATCACCTAATACAGTTTTTGCCGCTGATTACGAAAATGACATCTGTTTTTCAATCTGACTGCTCCTGAGCTACTTATGTAACTTTTATGCCCTGGTACTCAGACAATAAGTTATCTCTCAAATCTGGACATAATATGGTATCTATCTGGTGCAATTTTCTCCGCTGATTCAGAATATTATCATATTTTTGCGCTACGGCCACTCTGTCGCAAGTTATGGACCTCCAAAGTTTCATTAAAAAACATGCCGTGAGAAGCCATAATCCTAAAATAAATGTTCAGCATTCATGCATTTCTGAAATGAACCTTTTGTCAGTCAATAGTGTACCCGACCTATTTTGACCCGCTGAGTTCAAAAATGGCGTTTGTTTTAATCTATAGTTACTCGCTTTGGAGATATATGAATATTAATGCAAATTTTGTTTGATCAGTAATATCTCAAAATTGAACAGCAGTAGAGAAAAACAAACGCCATTTTTGAACTCAGCGGGTCAAAATAGGTCGGGTACACTATTGACTGACAAAAGGTTCATTTCAGAAATGCATGAATGCTGAACATTTATTTTAGGATTATGGCTTCTCACGGCATGTTTTTTAATGAAACTTTGGAGGTCCATAACTTGCGACAGAGTGGCCGTAGCGCAAAAATATGATAATATTCTGAATCAGCGGAGAAAATTGCACCAGATAGATACCATATTATGTCCAGATTTGAGAGATAACTTATTGTCTGAGTACCAGGGCATAAAAGTTACATAAGTAGCTCAGGAGCAGTCAGATTGAAAAACAGATGTCATTTTCGTAATCAGCGGCAAAAACTGTATTAGGTGATATAAATTTTTATGGCTCTGTACCCTAGATGCGACTGAATTGAGTCACCTTTCAAACGAGCATGTTATAGCAAGTGCAGCCGTTTTGTTCCCAAATCATAAAAATGCCGATATCTTCAAAAGTAGGCAACGTAGAGCAAAAATAAAGTTATTTTCGGAATCAGCAGCAAAAACTACGTAAGAAAAACTGCATTGCACCGCGGTTAATGGTCATACTAGCGAGTAGTGCCAGCCAAGAAAAAGGGTTGGTCTCAACTTTGGACGCCAATTTCTCCCGATCCAGAGCGAATCTAGCTAAACTGAATGCATTTTCGAACTCAGCACACAAAACTGCATATAACAGTATGCAAACAACTAAGCTTTGCAGAAAAAAATTTTTTTCGAACACCTTTGAGAGGCCAAAACACCCCCCCCCTCCCCCCCCCTAACCGCACACTTTGGGGCGCTCATTTTGTTTGGCCAACTCATGCCTAACTTTTGTTAAAACATTAGCTTGGCAGGGCCTTTTCAGAAAAAGTTATAAAGATTTTTCGAAAAAAAACGGAGTGGCATTTTGTGGAAATTTCGCAGTTTTCGGCGAATATCTCGGTAACCAGCTATGATCTGGAAACCGGAGTACCAGAAAGTGAAAGGCCATTGGACCAGCTACAAAACCATATGCGAGTCGAGATCCTAGCTTAAGAAACGAATGAAGGGTGATCGTTTGAATGGAGGGTGTCAGAGCTATTAAAATGAGCCCGAAAATTGCTGCCGACCCAACTTTGAGGGGGTGTAGCTCCGGTTCTAGGGGGTTGCTGGTGGCCGGGCATGCACCGTTGGTCTTCGACTGTGCTCTATTTTAATAGATATAAATATCAGCCAGATCCGTGAGATGGCCCTGCTTGCCCCCTCAAAGCTGACTTTCTCGCAAAATGCATCTTAAGTGCCTGACTGTTGTAAACATTCAGATTCGGAATTCTGATACTGAACAATTTTGAGATTATTATAAAGGTTCTTGAATCTGAACCTGAATGAAACTTGAATCTGATTCATTATCGACCCCTCCTGCATCACAAATTTTGGTTTTCGTCAATATTTCAGTCATAAAACTAGTTCTGGCTTTAATTTTCTGGTCCAAACCTGGGCATTTTATAGCTGTAGTGTTTCTATTGAAACGGTGAAAATTCTATCGAAATCTAGTTAGAAAGGAGAACGAACGCGTTATCAGTGGTTACTGTTTAACACCGAGCTCAATTACAATTGTTCATTAGCTCAATTACTTGTACCGTATGTAGAAGAAAAGGAAGGAAGAAAAGTTTACATGGTATCGCTTAACGTTGAACCGATCCATACATGTGCATGGTCGGCGGCTCAGGGGGGTGACGGCCAGGTTTCCGTGCGTAGTTGCCTGGATATAGGTGCAAATTTTCGGCGGGAAATTCAAATTTTGGCGGGAAATTTAAATTTTTGCCCAAAATTTTGGCTAAAAATATGAAATTTTCTGTTAAAATTCAAAAATTTGCGGTAAAGATCAAATTTTCAGCAAAAAATTGTCAAAAAACCGCTTTTCTGACAGAAACGTTGCCAAAAAATCTAAAATTTTCAGCACTATTTGAAAAAATTTTGGGTTTGGTGCGTAGTTGCCTGAAGGAAGGGTGCGTAGTTGCCAAAATTGATTTCTGTGCCTCAAAAACGCATCTGGAGGCCTTCTAGCAGCCTCTAGCAACGTTTGGTAGATTTTTATTTTCGTCCCCCCCTGTCCCCCTCTGGGCACCCCCCATGCACATGTATGAACCGATCCCATATGGTGCCGACATGATTAAGGCTGACTGTTTGTTAGCGGTTTTCCCTTCACTCTGGTTCGCTCTACCTCGCCGCATCGATTTTGCTAAGTTATAATTGTTGATTTTTGGTTGGCTGACACAGCTGTGGTCTAAGAATCTCAGGAGTATAAGGAGAGAAGACAGAGAGTCTGTCTGTCTGTCTGTCTGTCGCAGTAGGGAATGGTTCGCTGTAAAGGCTTCCGAAAAGTGAAGCTGCTTCCCTTGCCCCTCCCCGCAGTTATTGGTTATTATTATTATTATTATGATTATAAAATGCAAGCTATTGTTATTGCTGGCTGGCTGATGGCCCTTGTAACACGATTTGTGCTGTGCGTTTCGGAGTAACTTCTTTGTGATGATGATGATGATGCTGATGCTGTTTTACAGAGTCAATTAATGCGGAGCCCGAACCACCTGTTTTTCTGTTCAGAAACTATGTATATCTGCCGCATATACATACCTATTTTTGTTTTTTTTTCTTCTCTTCTGTTTGGCCGCGTCATTCGATTACGATGATGATGAAGATGAAATCAGTTGGTCGACCGTGTACATAGAATTTGAAATTTAATATTATCGTTATTTACCGGATGAGAGAAACCACCCTCTACACTTTTTGTCAGTTAGAGCCACGTCTTGATTGTGTGAGTCAAATGTTTTGGGCAATAAAATTCGTTCGACGGATTGCTCCTCTCCTGGTTGGACTGGCACGGAGCACCGAAAGTAATACAGGGTGTCTTTGAAAGTCAACATATTTCTTTTTCTTCTACAGGCACGTAATTTCCTTGGCCAAATAGGTGCTGTTTCCCAGTTAATTTATTTTCTAATTAACTTGCTATTAACTTGCTTGTAACTGTCGGGAATTTTATTTACTAGCTATTTACTTGCTAGACACCGCGATTTAAAATTTAATTTGCTATTAACTTGTTATTTGCTAGAAATTTGCTATCTATTTGCTATCAATTTGCTAGAATTTGCTGCAAATTTTTCGCTCAACCAACTGATGCCTTTGAGATTTTTCGATAAGACCACCACCAGTTATTATAAGATCATGGTTTTCAAAACGGCGTTAAAAATGTAATAACATAAACATAAACAAAACAGCAAGAAGAAAAGCATAGGCTAGAATTTTCTCTAACTTTATCCCTAACATGAACACAAGCAGTGGTTTTCTATTTGCCGAATCTACTGTCAGCCTAGAGACTGACTTTTGTCCATAGTTGGCTATAGCCCTACTTTAGCTATACGCATAGCGTAACAAGCCTGGGGTATAAAGTATATCCTGGCAGCACATCATCCCCAGGCCAAGCGGGCAAAACAATGGATGGATAACGGATGAATATGTCTGAGCCTAGTAAATTCCTGGCAAATTTCTTACTCCCTCAATCCGAAATAAACTAGCTATTTATTTACTAGGCGGCGCTTTGCCCAAAATTAACTTGCCAGGAATTTGCTATTTGCTACCCGATTTCGCCCAAAAATAAATTAACTTGTTATTTGTTATTAACTTGCTGGGAAACAGTACAAATAGGCTGAACGTTGGAAGATTGGTGCCAAAATTCGGGCTATTTTGGGTTAATGTTTAGTTTATTATAACGTACACCGGACAGACCAGTAAGGAACCCATAAAGGGCCACATGCGACGCGATCGCCGTGGAAGAACCAGGGATGTTATGTGTGTTTTTTTTTCAGATGAAACGTACAGTGGGGTGCAAAAGTTCAAACGCACCCAGTAAGGTACAAGAAAAAGTGACTTTTCACTTACTTGTTGAAGGTAATTGGCAAGTGTTATACACCGTTACATAGCTTGAGATGTTGCGAAGAAGTTGGCGCAGACTGCACTGCAATGCGTTGCTTTACAGTAAAGTTATAGCCAGTCTAAGCCGGACTGTCAGAAAAAGGGTTAGCAAAAGTTTAAACGCACTTTAAAAATCCCACAAAATCCGACTCAGATCTTTAAAATAAAAGTTGTACGAACACCTAAATAGTATATAATAAACAACAAGACAAGTTTGATGCTTTGCCATGATTCAGTTAGCCCTGTTGTACTCTTTGTCCAATTGGCATGCAGAATATTGAACCTGCTATGGTGCCTTGTATCAACGCTATTTCTAGCACCAGAGTGCCAGTAGCATCTTGACAGATCAAACTTACTAACATCTGGTGTATGTTAGAAAGTCTGGCATGCATGAATTTCAAGCTTTTTAGAAGTTACAAGTCACAAACGTCGGTAATTATGGGCTCAAACCAGATAATTATAGTGAATCTGCTAGGTAATGGCCACATTGTTATGGTCTATGAGTTGCATATCTGACTCAGCTGCCTGATTTTAAGAAAAATAGCATGAGCAAAGACAGCAGAAGCCCTAAGAGGCCAGAGAAGCTGAACACAGTAAAATTGGGACCTTTAGTATCATAGTCAAACATAAGTGAGCCAAGATTCAGTGTACAGCAAAGGCAGAAGCATTCACTGAAGCATCCATACATTGTAGGTCATCTTAAAATGAATAGATGATGGAATTCCATATCCATGGGATCACACAATGCATTTCAGTTAAAAACGCAAGTTTTTAGAAGCAGGGATGATGTCTCCTGGTCAAACTACCCTCACAGTTGCCGTCAGTTGAATTGAGTAAGGTGCCTAAATGGCATGTTCTGGTATTTTTCCATAAGAGAAACAATAGTACATGAAAAAACCATATGAGTTAACCCATGCTTGTTGGTTGCAGTCGATTACAAACACTGAGAAGACCAGAATACTAAACCTCAGTGTGACAGATGTGGAACAGTAATGCTCTGTCAACCTTAATCTGATTAAAAATTGTTCTGTTTTCGTGGTTCTGTTTCATGAACACAGTTTGTTTAGCCTGATTAGCAGTCTCAGTCTCTTACACATCCATAAGAAGTTTGAGAGAGTTTAAACCGGTCAAATTGTAGACCTTGTACACAGACCAGACCAATTTCACCATGATGAGATGTGTTACCATTAATTGCGTTACAGTGCGACTGAATTATTCCAAAGCATCAAAGTTGTCCTGTTGTTCATTAATCAGTATTTAGGTATTCTTACAATTGTTGTTTGAAAGAAGTTTCAGTCTGATTTTGCAGAATTTTGAAAGTGCGTTTAAACTTTTGCTAACCCTTTTTCTGACAGATTGACTTAGACAGGATATAACTTAACCATAACGCAACCCATTGCAACGCAGTCTGCACCACGTTTTTGCTAAGATCTCAAGCTATGTAACGGTGTATAACACTTACCGATTACCTCCAACAAATCAGCGAAAAGTCAGTTTTTCTTGAAGAGGATAAGGTGCGTTTAAACTTTTGCACCCCACTGTAAATCGCGGAAAACAAATTTATTTTTCTGTTAAAAACTACCCAGGCCACCCAAAAGCTAGTGACAGCGAGCAGGTAAATGGGTACCACCGTATATGATGGTATAGGCCAATTTTCTCTCAAAAAATGGATTTCGAGATTACCTATCCATTCTAGAATATTCGAGAAATCGTTTGTGTAGGGGGAACTTGCCTTGCCTCACAGTGGTGATTAGCTCACGTAGTGGCAATTAAAAAAGAGGACAGACATCAAAAGTTGAAAATGGCCGACCTATTAGTCTTTCTATTCTTTTGTATATTTTATGCAGTTAAAGCAGGATGTGACTCATACCAGAATGCAGTAAAACTACAGTGGAATCGAGATGAGCACTAGAATATGATAATAATAGTACTTCCATCTCTGCCGGGGGCCTTATCCGGTGGTACTGCTGATTGGGCATACCGAACTCACCGAAAAATGGGTATTTTGGGAAAAGCTACCCAATAAATACCTACCGATTCCAGGTATTTTGACAAATACCCATACCGGTATACCGATTATTTTAGGTATTTGGCAATCGGTATTTTTTGTCCAGCTTAGTGCAATTTTTATCGAAAATGCTCCTTAATAATCAAGTCTCTAATCAACAAAATAGCCCCGCATTTTGTCACTGCTCGTTAGATCTCCACACTGTACACTAGCAGGCCTTAAAACTACAGTACAATGGAAGGAAGGATTTCTCTTAGCCAAACTTATTTATAGAAACCATTTTCACTACAGTAAAACTAAAAACTGATTTCAAAAATTCCTTTAAAAACTGTAAATCCCTTGGTTTTGATGAATTTTCTAGCCTCTAACCTTGGAAGAAATACTAAATGCATGGCCCTGTACAGTCTCGCTCTCAAACAGCTCGACCAACAGCCAATATTGGCAAATATCGCCAACGAAGCCAACAGGCGCGCTGGGTCACCAACAGGACCCACAAATGACCCACACCAACAACAAAACGACAACACCGCCGCCAACAGACCGCCGCCCGTTGGGCATTGCGCGCAGCTGCCGCTGAGGTCTACTGCACCTGTTATAATTAATTAGCAAAACTTTCACACAAATTTAAGCACGTTTTATGACATAGTAGGGCCACCGTTATTTAACAGAACTTCAGGCAGAACCTTCTTTACATGGCATATGAATCGGCGGCACAACGCAATAGTCATTTTTTCCTTCCAAAAATGTTCAGTACCAGCGATCAGTTCGTCTTTGGTAGTCGGCTGCCATTCCGAGCGCAAAAATTCCTTCCGCCTTTCGCAAAAAACCGGCCGCCGGTCAGTGCTTAGAAAGCAGTGCGCGCAATTTTATTAGGTAAACCGGCCGCCGGTCAGTGTTTAGAAAGCAGTGCGCGCAATTTCATTAGGTACACCGGCCGCCGGTCAGTGCTTAGAATGCAATGCAATCAATTGCGTGCCCTCAACGCGAACCACATTGGTGACAGAGCCTAAAAGAGTAGGGACCAATAAGACCAAGTAGCGGCCAACGGTCAGATCGGCCTACACACCAACAGCAATTAACGCCCAGCCGGCACCCCATAAACAGGACCAACAATCGCCTGCAAAGAATGCCTGGTTGTTGGCCCAATTCTCGTCCAATTCTAGCAGTTGGTCGAGCTGTTTGAGAGCGGGACTGTAAATGGGAAAGTTGGAAATCTAATTCCTCAAAATTTTCCCGCCCTGGTTGGGCCTTTTCAAACTACAAAAACCGCTAATTTTGTACTCACAATGCTTTTCAAAACAGGTTTTGAACGTTAATTTTCAAAATTTTCTTGTCCCTCTTTAACCATGGCCGAACAAAAAAGAAGTCTCAAAAAAGGTTACACTTGGTTTGAAAATCCTGGGTAAGCCACTGAGTAGAGGGACATACTGGTAAAAATGGTTTACAAGAAGCTATTCTCTGATTGAGAGAGATCAACACCACCAGAGATGGATGTGCAAAGCGATTCAGAACCCCTACAATAATTTTGAAAGCGTGTTTTTAGCATTTTATGACGAAAAAATCCTAAAACGACATCAACTAAACTGATTTCAGCTGTCTTTCAAACCTAAATTGCTATTTTGAGGGATTTTTCGGCTAAAATCTGGACTGTAACTTTTTTTAACAAAATAATTGATACCTAATACCTGTTACCTGTATTTTTGTGAATACCTACCTATACCTGATTGGGTACTTTTGAAATACCTGTACCTGATACCTGATATTAGGTACTTTCTCAATATCTGCCCAGCCCACTGTAAATCGAACTGATCAGCCTTTGAGTCATCATCGGGTCCGGGTGCCAGCTGCCCTACAGGTGGTTTGAGAGGAGATTAGCTCTCGGCACCTTTGGGGCCGTCCATAAACTACGACGTTCAAAAATTCAAAATTTTGCACCCCCACCCCCCCTCCGACGTTTACCGACGTTTTCATCATCACCCCCCATAAAAATTACGACGTTTGGGAGGAAACCCCCCCCCCCCCCCCGAAATAAAATTTTCGAATTTTCGTTCGAGTTCTGAAGCTGCTTTTCTGACTGCTTAATCACAAATGAATAATAGAAAAATTTATGCCTGTGCACATACGTATTTACCAGTTAGTTTCACCAATCTTTCAAAAATTTATTTAACATTCAGTTAAAAAAAGAGTCATTCAAATCGGTTGAGATTTGCGGTTGCCACAGTACAAAATCTGCTGGGTTGTTTTAATCGCTCTTGTTCATTGCCAAAATCAGTGTTTCAAATTTGAGGGCAAATACCTCGAGAACCTACAAGCAGAGCATCTTAATGAAAACTCTACCAATCGATAATTTATTTGTCTTTCATTCAAAAAAGATTTATTCAAATCGGTTGGGATCTACGGTTGCTACAGTAAAAAATCTGCTGGGTTGTTTTTTTGCACACCCTGTACAAATCACGCTAACATACTGTATGTTGTACAACTACAAAAATGTGTCAAAAACCGTTTTACTTTCTCTGAATTCTTATTCTGCAATCGTCAAACCTTGCCAAAAAAAGGCCAAAAATACGTCAACGTTTTGCCTCAACCCCCCACCCCCCTCCCCGACGTTCTGCGACGTTTTTCGGGGTACCCTCACCCCCCTCTCTGAACGTCGTAGTTTATGGACGGCCCCTTTACTGATTCACTCTAATGTTGGACCAGACCTCATAAGGCTCCGCACACCTTCCAGACCAACTGACTGGGTACTCTTTCTTGGCAACAGCTACAGCTTTTTGTTTGCTTTATCTTCTGTTTGCTGTAAAATTATGAAGTCCATTGTTAAAGATAAAATGACAAATTTTTTGCAAGTTCAAGGTTTAAGAGCCGGTTTATAATAAGGGTCGACTCTTCCCGGACAAATCTCAACTTTTTGTCTCCGATTTGGCTGAAATTTTGTATTTTGGTTTAATTTGACCTAAAAAGACATTTTATCACCTTCCCGGCCATTTTTGAGAGGGTCACTTTTTCGACCCTATCACAGATTTTGAGTCATAACGCGGGACTAAATGATCGTAGGAACTTGCGAATTGCATATTTAGAATCAGAAAATTATTCTCTTTCAACTGATATCCTACTCGACTGCATTGCGGAGAAAAAATTTTTTCGAACCCCTTCCGGGACCAATAGTCCGACTATTTTATTTCATGGAAATGTAGCGCTATGTTTTTTCTTTCGATTAAAGACAAAAAATCGAAAAAAAAGTAACCCCTAATCGAGTTTTTGGGCCTTGAAAGTTGAAAATAAAAAAAAATTCCTTATAATGGATTGCACACTGTAAACAACACAACTTGGTCAGTTTTATTCCGAGACCTTTGGCACACATATTGTACTGTTCGTCTTGCACATAGCTCACAAACCTGGTCCTGGTTGCCGCTGTTTAACACGAGTTTTATGCCTATTTTGTTTATTATTTTCAATTTCACAAACAAATTCTCGGTTTCATTTGATGTTTCCCATGATGGGCGTCCAAATTGTCTTTTAGAAAGGAATTAGAGCTGGAAATCGGGCCGGCCCAACCCAAGCAATGCCTAAGTGACAATGCCATGCAAGATTTGGGTAGGTGTGCACGTGAACAGACTAAAATAAACATTATTGATCGTGGCCGCTGTGGGATGGCAGCTGTAAAACTCGTCATCTCGACTCAACTATTGACGTACTATGTACATACAGGGTGTCCCAAAAAAAATGACAACATTTCTTTTTGCTGCCATTTTCGCAATTTTTTACCAAATTGTCTGAAATTTGAAATATATGTGCCAAAAAAGTGGGAATTTTATGTGTTAAAATTTGGTGCATCAAGATCGACCCAGTCCTGAGAAATTCAACAATATATAAAATTGAGAAATTTCAATTAAATGTAGAAACAGCATCAAAAATGGAAACTTTTCTTTTTGCTGTATCTTCTTTAATTTAGGTCGGAATTGGATGAAATTTTGAAAATATGCGCAGATTAACGGGTTGATTTGTAGATCAAAAGTTGGCGCATGAACCCAGTCCTGCTCTTGACATAAAAAATCCCGATCACAATACAACGACAACATTGATTTTCGCGCCCTTTAGCTGTAATGAAGCTCCTGTAAGCGTAATTCAGTCTGTGACCCCAAATATGCTAAGAAATGTTTCTGATGCTTATGGGAAACGGTTGCAGCAGTGTATTAACTCAAACGGAGGTCATCTGGATGGTGTTCTTATTCCTTAGTTCTCAGAGTTTGCACGTTCTTCATTTTGCTGCAGTAAAAACGCTGATTTTCTTCAGTTTCCAAGAACTAGCGATATGGACTGATTAATGCCAGAACTTTTGACCTACAAAATATCTGCGCATACATTCAAAATTTCATCAAATTTCGACATAAATTAAAGAAGATACAGCAAAAAGAAAAGTTTCCATTTTTGATGCTGTTTCTACATTTAATTGAAATTTCGCAATTTTGTATATTGTTGAATTTCTCAGGACTGGGTTACTCCTGATGCACCAAACTTTAACACATAAAATTCCCACTTTTTTGGCACTTATGTTTCAAATTTCAGACAATTTGGTCAAAATTTGCGAAAATGGCAGCAAAAAGAAATGTTGTCATTTTTTTTGGGACACCCTGTACATACAGTATGCAAACTATAGTCTGTTAAAAAAATAAGCGACCTGGCGGTTTTTTGCGAATAACTTTTTGGGAGGCCTACGGACGACTTGAGCCTCATAACCAAAGTTGTAGACAAGGTCGAGCTCTGGCCTGGGGCAAATCCTAATCTGCGCTCCGTTTGCTCTGAACACTAATTTGCGCAATGTGAAAAAATGAGCGATTGCGATGAAAATTAGATGACTGCAGAATTCGATTCTTGAGTCCTTGGCGACTCCAATGATGCTTTCATGATGTGTCTAGGCCAAACTGATCTGGAGATATGGCTGGTCAAATTATGCAAAAATTAAAGGTTTGTGCGCTATGTGCAAGACGAACAGTACAATACGTGTGCCAAAGATCTCCGAATTCGATTCAAAGCTGACCAAGTTGTGTTGTTTACAGTGTGCAATCCATTATAAGGAATTTTTTTTGATTTGGGGCCGTCCATAAACTACAACGTTCAAAATTTGAAAATTTTGCACCCCCACCCCCCCTCCGACGTTCAGCGACGTTTTCGTCATGACCCCCCTAAAAAATACGACTTTTGGGAGGCAACCCCCCCCCCCCCCCCCGAAATAAAATTTTCGTTCAGAATCTGCAGCTGCTTCTAAATGCAATCGTACAATAGAAAAATCTGTCCACATATTTAGTAACAGTCGGCACCACAACAAATCTTGAAAGAGCAGTACTAGGCAGCAATCCACTTGTGCATGTGGGGAAACAATGATTCATTGAAATATCTGAAAAATATTTCGAGATTTATGCAGTTCTTTCTGAGTCAAGATGTGCATCGGTTCCTCAGCAGCATCAGAGGGCTCCAACAAGTCTGATGAATCGAAGTCAGACTCAGATTCAATTTCTATCTCAACAGAAACTTTCGTTCGGTTGTGTAAAGCAGCTTTATGACGTACGACAGCTTTGATCGAAGGGAAATACAGTCCACACGTCGCACAGA
The DNA here is from genome assembly GCA_030248155.1 of Sabatieria punctata. Classification (NCBI taxonomy): domain Eukaryota; kingdom Metazoa; phylum Nematoda; class Chromadorea; order Araeolaimida; family Comesomatidae; genus Sabatieria; species Sabatieria punctata. The sequence continues at coordinate 78,841 of JASANB010002134.1, read as the reverse complement.
TTCGTCTTTCAATTTTAGAAATCACGCTACATACTGTAGCATGAGGTGGTGCTGTAAAACTAAAAAATGTGTCAAAAACGTTTGACTTTCTATCCCTTCTTGTTTGTTCTGCAATCCTTAAATCTTGCCAAAAAAGACCAGAAATACGTCAAGGTTTTGCCTCAACCCCCCACCCCCCCCCTGCGACGTTCAGCGACGTTTTTCGGGGTACCCCCACCCCCCCCCCCTCTCTGAACGTCGTAGTTTATGGACGGCCCCTTTTCAACTTTCAAGGCCCAAAAACTCGATTAGGGGTCACTTTTTTTTCTCGATTTTTTTCTTTAATCAAAAGCAAAAACATAGCGCTACATTTCCATGAAATAAAATAGTCGGACTATTGATGGTGAGGGGGTCAAATCGGTCCCGGAAGGGGTTCGAAAAAATTTTTTTCTCTGCAATGCAGTCGAGTAGGATATCGGTTGAAAGAGAATAATTTTCTGATTCTAAATATGCAATTCGCAAGTTCCTACGATCATTTGGTCCCGAGTTATGACTCAAAATCTGTGAGAGGGTCGAAAAAGTGACCCTCTCAAAAAAGGCCGGGAAGATGATAAAATGTCTTTTTAGGTCAAATTAAACCAAAATACAAAATTTTCGTCAAATCGGAGACAAAAAGTTGAGATTTGTCCAGAGGTTAAGGAGCAAAAGTCGATTCCTAGAGAAACCGGCTCTTAATTTCTGAAAGTCAGCATGGTTTTCTCTCACGGCGCCCCACCGTCTTTCAGCTTGTTGAATGTGTGAACGACTGGACAAGACATTTAGAGATGACAAAAAGAAGATTTCGTTGAGGTATTTTATGGTTATTGCAAAGGCTTTCATTCTTGTATTCATAGAATAATGCTAGTTACGCTCCGGGCGTATTGTATTTGAGGAAACTTGCTAAATTGGATTAGAGGGTTTCTTATAGTCAGAGACAACAACGGGTAATAATTGAACATCTGACATCCGTATTGGTCCTCTACTTTTTCTAATCTATATGAATGATTTGCCGTAAGTTATAGCTGAATTTAACGCTCAATTCAAAATGTTTGCGACGATTGTATGGTTTAATACAGTCAGGCACTTAACGCCGTTTATGGTACCGACACCATATAAGGTGCCGGTACCATATATGGTACCGGTACCGTAGGTAGTGGTACCATATATGGTACCGGCACCATATATGGTACCGTCACCATATATGGTACCGGTACCATATATGGTACCCCCACCTTCGGGGCCTGTGGTGGTACCATATATGGTACCGGTACCATATAAGGTGCCGGTACCATATATGGTGCCGGTACCATACATGGTACCGGCACCATATATGGTACCCCCACGTTCGAGGTCTGTGGTGGCACCATATATGGTACCGGTACCATATATGGTGACGGTACCATATAAGGTGCCGGTACCATATATGGTACCGGTACCATATATGGGACCCCCACCTTCGCGTTTTTCCGGTACCGGTACCATATATGGTACCACTCCGTTCAGATTTCGTACCATATATGGTAGTGGTACCATATATGGTACCGGTACCATATATGGTACCGTCACCATATATGGTACCGGCACCATATATGGTACCGGCACCCATGGCCATGGGTAGGGGTACCATATATGGTGCCGGTACCATATATGGTGACGGTACCATATATGGTGCCGGTACCATATATGGTACCGGTACCATATATGGTACCACCACAGTCGCCGAACGTGGGGGCACCATACATATATGGTACCGGTACCATATATGGTACCGTCACCATATATGGTACCGGCACCATATATGGTACCGGCACCCATGGCCATGGGTAGGGGTACCATATATGGTGCCGGTACCATATATGGTGACGGTGCCATATATGGTGCAGGTGCCATATATGGTACCGGTACCATATATGGTACCACCACAGTCGCCGAACGTGGGGGCACCATATATGGTACCGGTACCATATATGGTGACGGTACCATGTATGGTGCCGGTACCATATATGGTACCACTACCCTCGGTACCGGTACCATATATGGTACCGGCACCTTATATGGTGTCGGTACCATAAACGGCGTTAAGTGCCTGACTGTAATATTTACGTTTGTTTTGAACCAAATCGGTTTGTCTCAGTTTCAACGTAGCATTGAAGCTATTTCACTTGGTGTAGCTCAGGTATACTAAAACTTACATTGCACAAGTAGTAGTGTTCGTTCGATACATTTAGGAATACAAGCCCAAAGCACCAATACGAAATTAATGGCTCCTGTCGAACGCAGTGTTCGAGTTTGTCAATTGTACGGTTTTGTTTGTTGTTTGGCCACGAAGTGGCGCGCTGATTAACTGACCCAGTTTCTTATCGCGAGAGGAACGGAGTGAGCAGTGGCAGTCTCAGTGAGAGTGAGTGCTAGAGAAAAGTAAGTATTCAGGAAAAACACGTTCTTTTTCTTGTTCGTTCGCAGCTCACTTGACACTTAGTCAGTTCATACTATCTAGGCCAGAGTACTTACTATACATGGGCTAGCATTTCGGCTGAGGGGGGGGTAGAATTTTCAATTCCTGAGGGGGGGGGTAGGAGCGGCTGAGGGGGTAGTACGCCAAAAAGTCTGATTTTTGGCTAAAATCAAGGTATTTTGCCTTATTTTTCATTAAAATTAGCTATTCTGAGCTCATTTACAACTATTCCAGGCATATTTTTATCATAATTTTCGATACAAAATTCTACCAAAAATTCCTGAGGGGGGTAGCGGTCGGTTGAGGGGGGAGGTCAGAGCCTGGGGGCCAACCCCCCTCAGCCCCCCCCCTTTGCCCATGTCTGGCCAGAGCAACAGTGAAGTCAGCCACTGTTGTTTTAGCTCCCAAATCAAGTCGGTTTTAGAGACTTTCGATTTAGGTGTTCTTGTGGGACTCGATCACAACCAAAATCTCTCCGTTTCTAATCATTGTGTTAAAGTCGCCAGCGCTGCGTGCAAACGAGCTCTCTTGATTCACAAAGCCTTTTCCCACCGTAGGGCCAAAGCTAGAATATACAATTGTATCTCTATGGAATGGAACCCGAATAAAGATATATTGGGTGGGGTTTGAGTGTGTAAAACGGGTTTTACACTGCGGCTTTCACACTTTGCACATTTGCACTGCAAGGCGCTTATTCCGAACGTCTTAAGGCGCTAACTCTTGAACCAGTCGAGTACCACAGACTCGTGGGTGAATTTTAATTAGTTTACAGAATAGTCCATGGCTTGATCGATTTGTCCTGTGATGACATTTCCAAACACATCTTTTTATACTGCACGTGCCATTCTCAGGAACGGTCTATTCCTCTTTTTATGTAAAATCTGGACTGTCGAAAGCACTTTTTCTCGATGAGGGTGCTATGAAGCTGGAATTCTTTACCTAATGCTATTGTAGAGTCTAGAAATTTGACGATTTTTACTGAGAAACTTGAAAAAACTGATCTTTCTGGCTTCCTCCTGTTTCAGTAGTAGAGTGAACCGTTCTTTTTAGACAGTGTGCATCCTGTTGCCCACTAACACTAACACTCTTTCTGCGCCATTCTGTTACTAAAAACATGCGTGTCTTGGGCGACAAAAACAAAGTTCAAAGTGTGTCTGGGAATAAAAACCGGCTCTAATAATTTCATGCATTGAGATTGGCGTAGTCTGGAGAAAATATGTATTATCCTGAAGAGCTGTTTTTTCTGATGATCTGCTCAATCAAAGAGCCAGATGTTATGGATTTTGTTCATTTTTCTCAAAACTGCGTCAGTCTAAGTTTATAAAATTTTAACACAAAATACCTCGAATTTTGGCACCTATGTTCCAAATTTAAGCTTATTTGGCAAAGGTTTGTGGAAATTACAGCAAAAAGAAATGTATCCATTCATACATGGACCGGAAAAATTCAGAGGGGGTCTGGAGGTCTCTGGGGTCCCAAAAAGTCCAAAAACGCCTATTTTACCTTACAAAAGCGAAAACGTTGTCCCTGCCAGAGGGGGATGGGGTATAGCCGTCGTAGGTTGGTATTGGCCGGCGTGGGGAAGGCCTATGTACTGTATGTGTCCATTCTTGAGACACCTTGTTACAAAATGTTTGGTTTCGCGAATGGCTGGAAAACCTGCCAGTTTATCTGGTAAATGCACTAAAATAAATGTTAGATAAACTTTTTGACCTCATGCATTAGGAGAAAAATTTCACAGAACTTGGCTGTGTTGTTTGATTATAAATGGTGAAAACTGCGGCCAAATCGGTTGAGAAATGACTGAGGGAAGGAGTCGTTTGAGTGAACTCCAAAAGTACCTACGTAACATTTTTATTAAAACGCAGTGCGCGGGAAACGACAAGGACAGTGGCGCTAAAAATATGTAGATAAGTACCGTATAGTGCTGTTTATAGTACCCGGGTACTACACTGTATATATATGGCACTTAGGGTTTAGCGAAAATAAAATTGAATCCAGTTATAGTACCCGGGTACTATATATGGCACCTACGAACTCTGCTCTATAACAATAGTATGTAAGTTCTTTGCTCAAATTACCGATTTGATGTGAAAAATAGGTTATGGACATGCATCAGAACCTGTATGATTGCATTATCTACTGGTTTTCTTCATACAAACAAGGTTTACCACCAAAAATACTGTATTTTTCGCACGTTTTGCATTTATGACAGCTCATTTCAAAATAAAAATCTGTCTCCATCCGTTTATAGTACCCACCCCGGGTACTATGAATAGGACCTATTATAAGCAGAGCAGCACTATACGGTAGCTTGTCTATCATGTGCTTGGGATAGAGGAGAGAAGTTTTGTGCTTCTGATAAACAACAACTGAGGACTTTTTAACGAAGCCAAACAAACGGTCTGGCTTCGGCTAGCCGTCGGTTAAATTGGGTTCGTTTGTGGCACTTGATTGCGACTATATTTTCCGGCCACCGTTCACTGCTCTTTGACTGAGCCGAACGTTTGCTTTTGTGCAGAGGACCGGAAGCGCCAAAGACTCCGTTCTTGTCGCCGAAACCATTAGCGCTCGCTCTTCTATCTAGAATTGGTAAGCCTCCCTCCACCTACCATTCCCTGCCTTTATGTTCTTATGCTGGTTGGTTACATACGTACTGTAGTGTTAGTTAAGCGTTGTGGTTCGACACACCGTTTTATATGTATGTTTTTGTGGATATTGCACTATATTTTGATTTACTGTATGAGAGAGCATGGGCCTGGTTAAACCCCTTCCCTCGCTGGCCAATACCTCACCCTCGCCCGTCGATACCCATCCCCCTCTACGCCCCCTTGAGATGGGAAATTTTTTCGCTTTTTAAGGCAAAATTAGCGATTTATGGACTTTTTCGGGACCCCGACACCGCGAGACAACATCTAGGCCCGTGTATAGGAAAGAGACAAAAAGCTAGTTGATGATTCCAAGCGGCAAAAAGTATACTTCCTCACCTCTCTGGTTGACTCGCTATTACAGGGCTGCCTACCAAACTCAAAGTTTGATTTTGATCTGGTCCATCATGGTACAAAAACAATTTTATTTTATTTTTTTATTTTGGTGGAATTCTGCTACGGTAAGCATCCCTGCTCGCTGATCGCTTCAACGGAGACTTCCTCACATAAATCCAGCTGAAGTTACAAAGTACGGCCAGCTGAAGTTACAAAGTACGGGCAGAAGATAGGAAAGTTTTGCGCTTTTTTGGTTATTATTACAGAGCAGGGTTGGGTAGCTGTTAAAAACACGTTATTAACACGTTATTAACATGAGGCTTGTAAATAATTCGAATTAGTGTAAAAAGTTATTTTAAGCTTCCCGCAACTCGGGATGCATCCAGCGCTTCATAGAATGATTATTTACCGTACTTCTGCTAGTTATTGAGACCTTCAACAGTCTGACTACAAACTTAAACACATGGACGACTAAAAACTACTGGACACGAATCGACCCCAACGCCCGTTTCCACAGTAGGCCTACTTTCAAAAGGCCGTACCTTTGGAACCGTTCGACCTACAATCAATATAAATACATCTTTAGAATCGCCACCGTGTGAGGAATCCAATTCCGTGCTCAAATCACTTCCACAGGGACCATATAAAAAGTTCATTTTTTTCCATGGCGCAAATTAGGATTACCAAGCAACGTTGCGCAGATTAGAATGCAAATTCAACCAGAGTTCGAGCCCCTCTACAACTTTGGTCATGAAGCCCAAAACCCTCCGACGCATCTGTAAGAAGTTATTCGCAAAAATCTATTTATTCATTGAACTTATAGAAACGGGCTGTAGTAATCCCGATGAGTGCGCTAATTGGAGTGATTGCACAGCAAACTGCCAATACAATAGGGCAGGGTCTCAATAACGAAGCAATTGTCGAGCAATACCCAGTATATTTTCAGGGAACATACTTTATATCACCACAGAAATACCATAAATAATAGCTCAGACTCTGTACCATGAAAGCAGGACCATTTTAAAGGCATCTTTCCTTACAGTCAGCGACTACGTCCAAACTTTGTTATCTTGGCTTGCGCACTGGGCTTAATACCAGAAATAGAGAAATAGTGAACTTCTTGACCAGGTTTTTGCACATGCAGTTGAAAAATTTAGTCAAGAATTCGGGTGAACGAGTGACTCTGCAGACAGGAAAGCTCAGACACGAGAATGTCCAGCAACTGAAATCCTCTTCTAGCAGCAACAAGACGGTTTCAACCATACATGTATTAGGGGGTTTGGGGGACGGTTATTCCCAGCTGGAAAGGCCAACCCCCTCACCCCCCTCGCGAGACAGGTTAAGGGACCCCTCTACCCGACCCATGAGAGTGATTCGGAATCTGGTCTTTTCAGTCGGTTACAGACCAGTGAATGATTCACTGTTTTCATAATGCTGTTGCACTGTTATGTTTCTATATAAAACTGCAATACCCTTTTAAATGATTACTTTATGGCCATGAAATAGTGTTCACTAGGCTTTTGCCATGCTGCTGGAGCAAATTCAGGCGTTTTTGAATTTTTAACAGGTTTTTATGTTAATAACACTGTTATTAACGTTATTAACACTGTTAATAACAGGTCTGAATTTTTAACTGTTAATTATACAACCCTGTAATATTACTTTCTTCAGTGCACAGTCAGTTGCAGGCCGAGGTTCTAGTACATACGTCATAAGCTAGCCTGACTTATTTGATAGAAAAGAAAGTAAATTCATCTCGTGAGACGTAATTGACCGTTATAACAGCTGAGACCAACGAGCGTCTGAGGTCGTCTGTCAGCAATAAGCTTTCTTTAATAAGTCATCAGACAGAATGATTATACAGAGTTTGCGTGGTCTCTGGCTAGCTAGGTATTGCGTCAAACTGAACTGGTAAAAGTGGTTGCATTGTTGAAAATCGATTTCAGCTGCGTCATGCCCGTCATCCTTACGGTTTTTCTGCTTACAACTCTGCTGTCTGGATCGCTCGGTCTCGCACTGCTTCCGGGCGAAAAAGAAAAACTCGAAAAAATGGTCAAGGTACTGTATTTACTGTAAAACTACTTGTAACATTAGCAAATCGTCGCCACAATCGTAAAACGAGCCAAGTAACAGAAAGTCGAAATCGAGAAAATCGCCTTTTAAATATTTGTTACATTTTCGTGAATTAGCTTCAATATTAGTTTAAATATTTTTACCTAAAATACAAGTACATAATTGGTGTGCAAAACATTCTGCATGTGTCACTTGTGTTAAATTAAGTCAGCTAACAGGAAAAGCACAAAGCACTTGGCTCATTTTACCTGGATCACCTGGTGATGTCCGTGCACATGCCTCTGATTACATGGCTGTATCTCCTGACACAGAGCCAATTTTGACTTCGTTCCTTCGCCAAAACGTTTTTAGGTTCTTTAGCTATTGTTTCTCGCACTTAACTCCATTTTTTCATTTTGTTACTTGGCTCGTTTTACCATAGTGGCGACGATATGTAACAGCTCATCCGCCGAAGGGGGAGAGGTGTTTGTTGGGGGGGGGGGGATTGAGTTGAAATTCGGGACCGAACTGCAGCACTAAAAATCCCTATAATGGCTAACATTTCGGCTGAGGGGGTGGTAAACAAAATATGTCGGATTTTCGGCTAAAACAAATTTTTTGGGTTATTTTTAGTGATGCAACCGGGATCCCGGTGTTTCCCGAAGAGCCGGGAATTCCCGGTATTTTCACTCCCGGTTTCTAATCCCGGTTTACACATTCTCTAATACCGGGAAATACCGAATATACCGGGAAAAATATTTTATAGTAGTATTGACAGTTTTTTGCAGATACTATGTACAGTAATTTCAGTGACATCTACTGTATACCCAACTTTCTTTTGCCAGTACCAGCGGCACGCAAAACTATAAATAAGTATTCAAATGACTACTACTTGCTGAATTTGAGCGAACAGAAATATTTTGCAGCTTTTCCTTTTGTTGCAAATATTTTTGTATTGATTTAGGCCGTAAGCTTATGTCCTAAGCTTTCAACTTTATAAAGACCTTCAATTGAGCAAATCCACTCATTGATTGGCTATTCTTACACAACTCTTTTGGTCCAATTGACATCGAGCTACCTGGTGCCTGCCAAACCAACTCACTAACCCATTCAACAAAAATCTCACAGTGTACTGTAGTTTAGCCCGTTATGAGAGAAAAATCTTGAGAAAACCGACTAGAAATGGTATCAATAGCTAAACCGGATGTTGAAAACATTTATGTTTTATCATGCTGCATGCGTTTTGATCGATTTCCCGATATTCCCGATAATCCCGGTATTTCCCGGTTTTTCCCGGTATTCTCATTTCCCGGTAATCCCGGTTTTCCCGAATCCCGGTATTCCGCTCCCGGTTGCATCACTAGTTATTTTATGTTAAAATATGTTAAAATAATCTATTCTAAGCTCATTACAAACATACAACAGGGGGTCCGGGGCTCTGCCCCACACAACTTATCCCAGACCCCCCGGATGGGGACCCCGAGACGATTTTTCAGACCCCCTCCGATTTTCCTATCATAATTGTTCTATACAAGTATCTTCGGCCGGCAGGATCTGACAACACCATGACGTCAACACGCCAGGCGCTCTTTTAGTTAGCGGCACCCAACAGCATGCTACTAGGGACGTGGATGGGCAGTGAAGGAAGGGCAAAAATGTCCGATATAACGATTTATGATTCTGGGTCGCAAAACGGACATGTGGGTCTGATCGTAGGGCCGTACAGGTCCCCGGCTACGGATCGGATCAGGGGTCATATCACGGATTTTGATTTTACTTCAATAGAAACTGATGAAAAGGCATGATGCCCAAAGTATGAGCCGATGCGGCTCCCCGAAGTGACCGGGCCACAACGAAATGTGCAAATTTTCAGTCACTGTATTTTTTACCGTTTATAGCTACAATGACTGAGTTAATTGATTTTCAGAAATATCGGAGGTGGGGTGGGGGGAGGGTGAAAAAAGAATTGACTCAAGAGCGGGGCGGGGCTTCACAAACGTCTGACGAAATAGACCGGCTGTGGTTAGTAGAGCTGTTCCGATCCGATGATGTGCGGGGGCCTTGCGGCCTGCGATCAGACCTCCTGTATGTATGTGGTCCATTTCGCAACCCCCGTGGTTCGTCATCTCGGACGTTTCCCTTCTATCACTGCCAGCCACTCTAGCCATGCTGTTGGGCGTCAGGTACTAAGAGAGTGCCTGGTGCGTTGACGTCATGGTGATGTCGGCTCCCAACGTCCGCTTGCTTAGGCCCCTAGGCCTAATCGGTTTCCATGGAGAACTCCTGGCGTCGTTGATCTTCTCCTCCAACGCGGCATGCTTTGGAGCGGCTTTGGTGCAACGGCAGATCCAGTCGGTTCCCATTTTACCTACTCGCTGTCGCCAGCTTTCGGTGGTCTGCGTGGGGCTTTGTGTCGACCACCAACGCTTTGCGGCAAGAAACTTGCCGCGCCGAGAAGATGAGCGCAGGACGTCGCGCACCGTGACTTTGCGGTAGAGATGTGCACGGGCACCTTTTTTCCGGCCCGGCCCGTCCCGGCCCGGCGGGCCGATCAGGTGAGGCATGCCCGGCCCGCCATGCCCGACGGGCATCAAAATCGGGCCCGGCCCGGCCCGGCCCTGTCCGGCCTGTTAATTTTGCTTTGTCTTGCTAAATTTTGAAAATTTGGCATGAATTTTCAGATTAAAAGCTAAATTTCATGTTAAGCGTTGGAAATTGGCATTTTAAAACAGCGAATTTCAAATTTATGCTTGCATTTAATTAGAGTGCGAACTGGTATTGGGTTGCTTTCCAGGAATTGGATATTGGGGTATTTTGTCATTAATAATGATACACAATGTATAATACCATACAATGTACATTACATATCCAGGGCAGTGGGGGTGGTTGACTGACACCCTTTCTAAAGCCAGACGCAGAAGCTCAACCCTATAAATCAAAGTGTGCACTTGAATCTAAGCCTGAGCTCCAAATTGAGCCTTAAAATTAAGTTGGTCGGCAGGTGGGGTTAAGGGCTTGTGTACGAACGGCACCAAGGCTGAAATTACTGTTAAAATAATTCTGCATACGATACGGTAGAATAGCGCGTATTTTGAATTCATTTGGGGCAATGCTAAGCTGATCAAGGTGTTCTTTTTTGTATTCTGCTGTTCTTTATACATGCCCGACGGGCATCAAAATCGGGCCCGGCCCGTGCACATCTCTACTTTGCGGCCTAAACCACTACACCAACTATGCCGGCTCAATATAAGTGTGTAAGCTGTTCTTAGACTAAAGCGAGCTTTTCTACAGACCTGGATAGCAGAGCAGCCAGAGCCTCCGAGCGCTCAGATGATAAAGCAGTACGTGATGTACGCCTATCTGCGCCGAAAACACAACAAACTCTCCTCCTTATACCAAGACCTGGTCAACAAGGTCGGACGGCCGCAAAAGGTTCTCTGGAAACGCCCTAAACCGTGATCTCTACGGCTCTGTACTGTTTGATCAGTTGGAGAATAAAGAAAAAAGGTTGAGCCCGACGTGATTTGAACACGCAACCTTCTGATCTGGAGTCAGACGCGCTACCGTTGCGCCACAGGCCCGATAGAAAGCACTCTCCTAATGCGCCCTTTAGCCTACGACCGATAATGCGGTTGTCCTTAAAATGGCTTAGTTTTCGGATAAACCTATTGCATAGTTAATTGCTGAAAGCAAGATAAAATCATTTTAACGTAATTTCACATTAATACGAATAACTTAAACCGATATAACAATTAGAGTTTGCGTTTCTTCGCAGTTGGAACTGTGGGCGTCAGTCTATGAAAAACTAGGCGCTAAGAACTTGCTACTACATACAGGATTTTTCCGCATAAGCGCCCATGGGCCGTAAATTAGTTTAGCAGTTTCAGTGACTCCAAATTTTATCTATATAAATGGGCGGTAATTTGGAAGGTTATGAAATTTGTCCTGTGATAGTTCTAGATCTAGAGCTGAGCAGAAGACGATGTCTACAAAAAACCGACTGTGTGAACTGCTTATTGACAACACATAGACACAGATCCTTCAGTTGAAACTGCTATTAGATCAGTTTACCAACCTATTTATCACCGACAAGTCTTTCTAAGGCGATGAAATTGCTCTGGAGGAACAAATGAAAGATTATGTATTTTAAAGTTTTAAAACCAACCAATACAGCATCGATTTAAGCAATTCTTTTAGAAATTCTTTCACATATTTGAATAGTTCAGTGTTTTGCACTGCGTAAAACCACCAAAGCGGTCAAAAATTTATGGAGAGCATGTGGTAACATTTTATCTGGGCGGTTATTTGTAAAGTTCTGCCAAATAGTCGCCCAGGGGCCCTTATTTAAGGAGGGCTTATACGGAAGGTGCCGGTACTAAGAAAGGATAATTTTTGCTTGCACTTAGTTGAGCCGTCTTCGCTAAAGAAAGCATTGAAGTTATTGTTCCCCGATACTCAATACTGATTGCGACAACAAAACTCTTCAGAGATCCATGATTAACCTTACCTTATGAAGCCCTTTTTGCGCCAATCAACCTAGTCAAAGTTTGCTGGCATGTTAAAATCTCACTTCACTACGCAGCGAAAAACAGTTGCCAGCATAAAACTGCGCACGTTACAGTTAAAACGTAGCAGAATTATGCGATTTATACAGGGTATTCCAAAAATTACAACAGCATTTCTTTTTGGTGCCACCGTTTCCGAAAAATTTTTACCAAATTGGCTGAGCATTGAAGCGAGGATGTCAAAAAATACGAGTTGACCAAGAAGATTACTTGCGCCCTACGTACCTTTAAGCGTTGCGGTGCGAATAAAAATTATGATCAGAAGAGAAGAGAGAGGAAGATAATAAAATCAACGAACGCGGCAAAATTTTCGAAATTCGGTTTGACAACAGCTGTAACTCGTCGGTGCCCGGTTGCCGAAGCCAGAAACAATGACCGTGGGTCTCGGAGAAGGTGGCGTGGCGGCGCTGTGCGTGTTTTACTTGCTGTGCCGCTTTTTCCCACTCTACTTCGTGGGTGGTCTAACGCTTGCTGCTCTGACAGGCTTTATTGGGTAGGTAATAGCTACGTTTGCAGCTATTAAGCAGCTTAATCAAGGAGAAGTACGGTAAGAAAGAAATTAGTTCAGTTACTTGCAATGGCGGGCCGGTGTCTGGTCGAGAAATGGCATTCCGGGCCCAAAAGGCAATCTCTTTCTGGGCTGCTTGGCCGAAGTAAATCAGAAAGGATTTCCGGAAGCAGTGGCTGATTGGATTGCCAAATACGGAAAGCTTGTGGGGTGCGTTTTGGTATTAACAACTATTTTAGAATGAGAATGATTTTGCTGTTTTGGTTATAGGTTTAAATTTTTCAACAGCGATTTCTTGGTGATAGCCGATTTGGACCTGCTGAAAAGGATTTTGGTCAAGGATTTTGCCTTTTTCACCAACAAACGGGTAAGACGGCACGGTTCAGCTTTGAGGCAGAACAGACAGATAGTCCGAAACTACCGATGTCTACCTGTGTGTGGCTTAGAAGCTGCCGATGATGTCTCAGGAGTCGGGTTCTCTCATGTCCAAGGCGATCGTCCATCTGGAAGATCAGAGGTGGAAGGATGTGCGACGAACCATCACACCGGCTTTCACTGCTGGCAAAATGAAGCAGGTGCCATGTTTCTAAGGTATTCATAACATCTGAGGGGTTACCCTCCGCCATCAGCTAAGCCCGAAAAAGGACTTGACGGTTTTTCGGTCAACACTGTGATTGTGATTCGTGAAATACCCATTTCTTTTATGTATTACTGTACAGTACAGTATATAACACTCACCCGTCTGTCTTATCTTATCTGTCTGTAACTGTTTCTTTATGTGCTCTCCCAGTAAAGTAAATGCCTTTCATTTGGTGCCGAGACCTATCTTTTTTGTTGTTGAATCAGATCAAGGAGCACATGGTTCATCATCTTTCCTATCCCGCTCAGCCTCACGACATCCACTCAGTCGCTACAGAACCAGTCAGTATGAGCAGACAACCAACGAGTCTCTCAATTCCCGCCCGTCTCCCTCTTCGGTTTCCAAGCAAGACACATCCATTGGTTCCTCCACTTCTCCTACATGTCAGAACTGCAACAAAGTCAGCCATGTCGCTCGTCACTCGTTTCCAGCTCAGCCATTCCCAATCGACTCCCATCAAGTCTACTCCACAGTCTTTCACATCCACCAAGTCGCTCCTACAACTCCGGTTCAATGGCTATTCGTATGTTTCGCTTCAGTCTCCCCACTCTCACCATTCTCAGTTTATCAATCATCGCTCTTCTCCAATGGCGTCACAAGTTTTCGGCACTGCCAAATGGTTCAATTCTCATTTCGATTAATCTCAAGTCCTGATTTTCAGCAAGACTACTTTCTCCCGTCCAACGTCCATCCTTCCAGTTATACTCTCTTGATCTCCAGTGGAGAAGAAGTGCAATTCGACATCGGTAATGGCGGGCCCCGCTATATGGCGGTTAACATCACTTGTTTGCAAGGTCCCAGCTCTTCTAATCCCGTTTCTCCACCGATTTCTCAAGCTTCCCGATCGATCGTCAGGCACAGATAGATGTGGCCCCAGTTTGACACTCATCTGAGGGGGAGTGATGAGATTTGTACTGTATATACAAATAACACTCACACGTCTTATCTGTCTCTCATTGTTTCGTTGTATGCTCTCCCAGTAAATAACTTTCAGTATTGAGAAGTTAGTTTGAAGTTTGAATTATGTTTTTTAGATGGTGCCTCTAATAATGGACTGTGCAGAGAGTCTGGCAGAAGTTCTGGAGAAAAATTCCTCTGACATCGAGCTTAAAAAGTAGCAAACGTTAGCTTGCTATGGCGACATCTTCACTACCCACCATTTAGAGTGTGCGGCAACTATACAATGGATGTAATAGCGCTTACAGCGTTTGGAGTGCGCGCCAACGCGCAGAAAGAAACAGACAGCGAGTTCGTTCGGCGCGCTAAAGACGCGTTCCGTCTGTCCAGCTTGCGCCATCCACTGGTCTGGTTCTTCAGTACGTGTCTGGCTTTCTTTTACTGTTTGCTTTATTAGAAAGCTCCAGAGGCTGGTTTTTTACTAAAGTACTACATTCAACAGGTCGGTCATCCATAAAACAGTTACATATATGGAACTGGTACCATATATGGTCAGGGAAATAACAACATATATGGTACCAATGGAACTTGTTGGTTGTTCCATTGGTACCATATATGTTGTTATTTCCCTGACCGTGAAATGGGGCTTGAAATATTTATTTTTTCCGTTTTATGCAAATTTTGTCAGAGGCACCGCTTTATGTAAATTTTCTAGTGTTGTTTCCTATGTTTTGTAAGAAGTCCGGTGAATGGTTCGGCATTCAGTGGTGGGCCCCGAAGGCCGAAACATTCTTCAGACGGATTTTGGGTCAGATTCTAACACAGCGAGCTGAGCGGCCTGCAGTAAGTTGTGGACAATTGAACAACCTAACTCACCAATTTGCCTCCAGCTACGTGTTGATTTTTTGCAACTGTTGCTGAACACACGGCAGCAGGAGGCGGAAGAGGATGAGCAGGACGAGTTTATAAGTGACCACTGGTCTAGTGTGGGCGGACGTCGAATGGTGCTGAGTAGAGAAGAGATAATGTCTCAGAGTTACTTATTCCTGATTGCTGGCTACGAAACCACCTCCTCTACGCTTCAATTCATTTTCTTTCTACTTGCCAGACACCCTGACGTTCAGCAACGCTGCAGAGCTGAAGTCACTCAGATTTTGGCACACAAGGTAGGTAAGGGTGGAAATGTTTAGACATGGGCTGAGGGGTTGAAATACAGCTTAAAAGTGCTGTTTTACAGGCAATTTTAGTGTCTGAAATTGTAAAAAAATTTCAAAATTTCGCTGAAAAATCTACTTGCCAGAAAAATCGTCTCTGGGTTCCCGATCGGGTTGGGGCTCTGTCCTAAGTCGGGTGGCGGAGGCAGACCCCTGACTTGCATGCATTGAAGTTGTAGGTGCGATTTAGGATTCGGTTACTTATGAAGACCTACAGAAACTGACGTTCATTGAAGCTGTCATGCTAGAGGCTCTACGTCTGTACCCACCAGCACCGATGTACGATTACGTATACCTCCTGTAACTAATTGAATAATTGGAGTGTAAACAGTGCGAGAAAAGCCAATACCCCAGTGACCAACCAAACTGCTGAGTTGGCCCAAAGATCGTATTTCAGTGAACAGATGCATTCTGTATCGCTAGAGATTAGATTTTTGGATTTTAGATAAGAGGAAAGAAAGTGAGTTACTGGTGTGCTACTTGGCACCAGACCACTATAAGAAATTATCTCGTAAATTCTGCCAGGTTTCAGTTGATTGGCCCAAAAGGGCTTCTAAAGCTAATATCATGGATCGAACTTAAGATGCATTTTTCGAGCAAGTCAGCTAGGTGCCGAAGAGAGTTGGCAAGATGGGTCTTCAGGTCCCAATCCGTATTTGGCAACAAAAGCCCAGTACCGAATACCAGTTCGCACTCTATCATAGTCCATAATCTGTTCTCAGTAGTAGAAATTCCCTTTAGGTTCGACCGTAGAGTGGGCGCTGATTACGAAATCGAGAAAGGCGTTACCATTCCAAAGGGTTCGGTCGTGTTGGCACCGATCATGTGGATCCATAACAATGCGGACTTTTACCCGCAACCAGACAAGTTCCTGCCTGAACGGTGGGTTTTATAGCAATAGAAAGATAAGTATCTATTGTGAGAGCAGTTGCGTCTTTCAGCTTCCTGCCCGAAGCTCGCAAACAGCGCAATCCTTTGACCTATTTGCCGTTTGGCTTCGGACCTCGCAACTGCATCGGAATGCGATTCGCTCAGATGGAAATAAAGATTGCGTTGGCTCATTTGCTGCCGCGCTTCCAGTTTCTACCGTCCCAGTCCACACCGGTCACTGATTTGTTCTAATTAAAGCGCACAAATGGCAGGGTATCTGACTGACGTCAGTGCAGGCACTTGGTCTGTTCCATACTTACCGGCACAGTTGGTGTAGTGGTTTAGGCCGCAAAGCCACTGTGCGCGTTCTCGTGCGTTCATCCACTTGGCGGGGCAAGTTTCTTGCGGCAAAGAGTTGGTGGTAGGCATCTCGAATTTCGGAAATGCCTTTTTGCAGATTTCGGAAATTTGGAAATTCAACTTTCGGAAATTTGGGAAAGCAAAAAACGGCAAAATCGGAAATTTTCGGAAATCCATTTTTTTCTAAAAAAAACCATTTAAAGGTATTGTAGCATGGTACGTATAACCAGTTCTACTATTGCATTAAAACTATGTGCATTAAAGAACTCGTTTATAGAGCTCATTTTAACAGCAAACATTAAACAAACAGTAATGCATAGCAAACAAGAAATGCCAAAAATCAGCATAAAAATAAACCATAAAGCATAAAATATGTGGCCATATAAATTTGCTGTACGTACCTGTATAACTATAGTAATCATAAACATCATTTAAATTCCTGGCTTGTGTTGCAAACTTAAGAGCAGGTTTTTCTAGGAATCGACTTTTGCTCCTTAACCTCCGGACAAATCTCAACTTTATGTCTCCGATTTGGCTAAAATTTTGTATTTTGGTC
This sequence comes from Sabatieria punctata, assembly GCA_030248155.1. NCBI lineage: Eukaryota > Metazoa > Nematoda > Chromadorea > Araeolaimida > Comesomatidae > Sabatieria > Sabatieria punctata. Next base: position 61,722 of record JASANB010002134.1, on the reverse strand, counting down.
TAATTTAACCTAAAAAGATGTTTTATCACCTTCCCGGTCGTTTTTGTGAGAGTCAATTTTTCGACCGAACCTCAGATCTCGGCTTACAACTCTGGAACCAGTGAACGTATAAACTTGCGAATTGCATATTTATAATCACATGAGCGTTTTCTTTCAAACGATACCCTACATGGCCGAATTTGAGAGAAAAAATATTTTTCGAACCCCTTCTGGGCCAAATTTGACCACCCTAAAAGTGCGACTACCGCTATTTTATTTCATAAAAATGTAGCGCTATTTATTCGCTTTTGATAGCACAAAAAAAATCGAGAAAAAAATGGGCGTCTAATTGAGTTTTTGGGCCTTGAAAGTTGTCAGGTCCAAAATTTGCCCAACATAAGATTGCCTTGTAAAGAGCATATCTTTGTCAATTTTGCACCGAGTTCAGTGATTTTTGCACACATATTGCACTAAGTCCCTGGCACATACTGCACAAATTTGACCTTGCTGGCTCTTGCTTGGCGCCAGTCCCAGTCGCTTTTTTTTACCTTCACTCAAACGTTCCGTTTTCGGTCAGTTCTTTATCGATTTGACCCAAATTTCAAGCAAAAATTAATGCTTCATATTTTCCAAGTTTGGTGCTAAAATTCCAGCTTGTATGGGTTTTATGACCCGAAAACTAAGAATCATAGTGGTCCATGCAAATTCTAATTCTTTTTGGTAATTCAAAGAATAGGGCTTTGAAACTTGCAGAAATGATTGGTGTTGCCATTAGGTGTACTGTAACTTACTAGGTAGGAAGCCCAGCAGCTCTAAACGTACTAAAATTGCAGAATTTCAAAAATATGATAGTTAAGAAATCCGCACCTTCTAGCATCAAAGTATTGAATCAGTTGTAAAAGGACACAGATTTTAGCAGATCACGCGACAAATGGATGCACCTTCTTATATGTATGTTTTTGAAATGCTTCAATTTTAGTGCCTTTTGAGCTACTCGGCTGCAGTGTGGTGCACTTTTTATCTAGGTAACTAGGTATACCTAGTATTACCTAGTTAATATGCAGGAAAAGTACCTAGATTTACTTTACCTAGTTGCTGGTTACTCTATTTTACCTAGTTTTACTTTACCTAGTTTTAAATCCACATAACTAGGTACTTCTAGGTAGAACAAGTTTACCTAGTTTGATATTTTCAGTTTTACGTTGCTTTTTCAGTCAGCAAACCTTCAAAATTCCATCTTTCCCACAATTACAGTGGCCCAGAGAATGAATTTCTGACTTATTTGATCAATAAAATACAAATATTTACTTGAAATGTGTCAAATTTCGTAAATTTTAACTCCACTAACTTCATAATTGTTCTATTGAACCAAAAATAATATTTTTGACTTGATTTCAAGCGTTTTAGGTTTACCTAGTATTACTTAGTTTTTCTGGGCTTTACCTAATACTTTACCTAGTTTCTTAGCTGAGAACCTTACCTAGTATTACTTTACCTAGTTTTTTAGGTGACAACTTTACCTAGTATTACTTCACCTAGTTTCAAATTTTCAAAATGCACCACACTGCTCGGCTGCCCAGTATGTTATGCCTAATGGCAAGTTTCAAAGCTCTTTGAATTACCGAAAAAACTAACCCAACAGGCTTTCATGGGGGAAGAAAGGAAGGCTGGCTCCAGTTCAGTTACCAAGGAATCCTATTGTTCCTGATACGGGTTACCAATACGGTCTACACATTTTGGGGTGATTATATTGGTGAGATAGCATCAGTGCAACTGTTTGTTGACGATCTGGACATCTCAAAACGGTATGACATTTGGTATGCATACCAAAGTGCCTAAAGTACATACCAACAAAAATTCATTTCAGGTCTATCTCATATCTCAATGAATGTTATTCCAGGGCACATGTTTTACAAGACCAAAATTCCAGTCAGTGCGCGAAGTCTAAATGGAATGCGGTTTATACTCACTTGGCGTATTTTAGAAAACTTGACTCCTGTCCGTCCTGTTGCACGTTATGTTCAGTAATAAATACATAAATCTGGATTCTGAAATGGTTGTAGGTAGACATGGGCAAGCATTTCGGCTGATGGGGAGGGGTAGAATTTTCGATTCCTGAGGGGGCTGATGGGGGTGGGAGCGCCTGAGGGGGGTTGAGGGCATGTTACAGTAAGTAAAAAAGTCCGATTTTTAGCTAAAATCAAGGTTTTTGTTTATTTTTAGATAAAAATAAATAAGCTATTCTGAGCTAATTTACACCTAATCTAGGCATCTGGGCATGCTTTTGTCATAATTTTCTATACAAAATTTTTCCATAAAGAAAATTGAGAGGGTAGAGGCTGGCTGAAAGGGGGGTAGGTCAGAGCCAGAGGGGGTCAACCTCCCCTTCAGCCCCATTCCTCCATGTCTAGTTGTTAGGTACGTAGTGGTACCTAGTGACAAGACGGTAAAAAAAGACAGTAACAAAGTCGCAACTGTCGAATTATTAGAAAGATACGGCAGTTTATCAGGAAATTCTATTTGCTTTGTAAACTAATGTACATATCTTGAAATGTGACCAAGAAACGTAGAACTGGCGCCAAGTGAACAGTGCAGTATGTGCCAGGGATACAGTGCAACATGTGTGCAAAAAATCACTGAACTCGGTGCAAAATTGACAAAGATATGCTCTTTACAAGGCAATCTTATATTGGGCAAATTTTCGACCTGACAACTTTCAAGGCCCAAAAACTCAACTAGACGCCCATTTTTTTTCTCGATTTTTTTAGTGTTATCAAAAGCGAATAAATAGCGCTACATTTTTATGAAATAAAATAGCGGTAGTCGCACTTTTAGGGGGGTCAAATTTGGCCCAGAAGGGGTTCGAAAAATATTTTTTCTCTCAAATTCGGCCATGTAGGGTATCGTTTGAAATAGAACGCTCATGTGATTGTAAATATGCAATCCGCAAGTTTCTACGTTCACTACTTCCAGAGTTGTAAGCCGAGATCTGAGGTTCGGTCGAAAAATTGACTCTCACAAAAACGACCGGGAAGGTGATAAAACATCTTTTTAGGTTAAATTAGACCAAAATACAAAATTTTAGCCAAATCGGAGACATAAAGTTGAGATTTGTCCGGGAAGGGTCGACCCTTAGAAAAACGGGCTCTTAATATATAATTGACGTTTTATTTGTTTTGCGTTTTCATTTTCCTGTTTGCTATGCATATGTGCTGAAAATAAACCACAAATAAGAAATACAGTGTGATCAACAAACAAAACCAGCAAAAATAAGCAAAGCACCAAACAAAAATAAGCAAAGCAGTAACTAAACACAGGGTGCGAATGCTAAAAATTAGCTGGATCGAGCCAAGTAGATAAAATAAAAAATATATAAACTTTACAGTACCCGTCAACTGCGCAACTTAACTTGGTTCAGGCTAAGAAAATTGGTGTTGTTTAATGCGCGCTTATTTAAACTACGATTTCAGACGCTTGGGGGCACGTGTAACTTACGATTTCATACGATACATTCCATATTCGGAAAATTCGGAAAAAAATGGAAAATTCGGAAATGACACTCAAATTCGGAAATTTCCCGGGAAATTTCGGAAATTTCCTAAATTATAGGACCCTAGTTGGTGGTCGGCGCAAAGAGCCAAGTAGGAACAAAGTCGTTGAACTGACTGCTGGCGTTGGGGTTGCCATTCAGAATCCACTTGGTTTTTGTATTTGTGCAAAATTTTTCTATTTTCTTAGATCCGTTTGTTTCTAGCTACCGTACTTGACATAGTCTGGGGTTTTTCAACACGAAAACATGAAATACTACGGTAGCAATTTACAGATTTTCTGAGAAAACATTCGGCACTTGTGGCACACTACCCCTATTAGCAGAATACTTAACCGTATTAACTTAGACTAAGATTGAATCTAAAAGTAAGTCTAACTTCATGCTAAGGTTCATTCATCCCAAACCTACGTAGAATCCTAAAACCTGATCACAGTGCTGAATAGAAGTCCTCGGTTCCAAATAAGTGAAGGATAGTGTCACTGTATCTAAATCGGATAATCAGTGCGTCATGCATAAGTGAAATGCACGCCGCTTCCCTCGCAATTCGGCGAGAGAGAGAGAGAGAGAGAGAGAGAGAGAGAGAGAGAGAGAGAGAGAGAGAGAGAGAGAGAGAGAGAGAGAGAGAGAGAGAGAGAGAGAGAGAGAGAGAGAGAGAGAAGAATAATGACATGGTTTCAGGAGATGCCGTTGCCTTTACTGAAGAGCGTTGGTATGACACAGCCTGAGCAGCCGTTGCACATTCTGGTCAAGTCACTCTCTCCTCAGTGAACACACTTGGGTCACTCTATAATTTGGTTTAGGATTGAATCTTGCTTCTTACACCTTCTCATTTTAGTTTAATTTCGTTAAGACAGTCAGGTACTTAACGCCGTTTGTGGTACTGGCACCATATATGGTACCCTCACCTTTGGGGACTGTGGCGGTACCATATGGTACCCCTACCCAGACATGGGGAAAGGGGTGTGAGGGGGATTTTAACTTATTTTAATGAAAAATAAGCCAAAAATCGGACATTTTGGCTTACCCCCTCAGGCGCTCCTACCCACCCTCAGCCCCCCTCAGGAATTGAAAATTCTACCCCCCCTCAGCCGAAATGCTAGGCCATGTCGCCCCTACCCATGGCCATGGGTCACGTCTATGGGGCTTGTGGTGCCTGTCAGTACCAAATATGGCGACGGTACCATACATATGTACGTATATGGATGGTACCACTACCATATATAGTGCGAAATCTGAACTTAGTGGTACCGCATGGTGCCGGCAGCTTATATTGTGCCAGTAGTACCAAAAACGGCGTTAAGTGCCTGACGGTAATATCAGTAGACTATAATATACTGTACGTGGGCCGGGGGCTGTTACCGCAGATCCAATTTTCGGAAATCTTCCCTGCTGTACTTTTTGCAGATAATGATAACCCTATTTTGGACCAGGATTTCCCCAACCGAAAACCCAGAAGCAAGTACACCCTCCCACCTGAAACAGACTTTTCTTCCTGGACCAATCCACTAAAATGGCCGCAAGCTTAGCAAATCGGTAGGCCGACCCCTAAATTTCCGGATTTTGACCCCGACCCGTGTAATAGTAATAGAACTGTAACTGTAACTGTAACTATCACTGACATATCCTAAGTACCGGTAGCGTGCATTTTTACAGTATGCCAATAGGTGCCTTTGTCTGAATAAAACGGGTAGTACGGCTGAAAATTCTCAGTGTCAGTCAGCTACTGTATTTACACCGTAATTGGCAGAACCGTTAACCGTAGCGAAACGATACAAGCAGATCACTCATTAAACCGGTAGTCATTATTTAATTCAGTCAAGTTTACTTCTGATTACCGTATTAGATCAACGGTTGGTTAAAACTACTACACCGGCATTAACTTCCTTATCTGTCATCATTATCTCCCTTATTGCCAGCCCTAACGTATTTACACAGCGCTGGCGTACACTGTGTATACAGTCTGTCTAACAGTTGCAACAAGATTGACTTTTTCTGATGGACCACTCCAGCAATCTTTCCGCCAACTTCGACAATTTTCTGCCAGAATTGGAGGAGCTAGCTAATGGTAATAAAAAAATACAGTTGCTTTGGTAAAAGTAGAAGATAGTGGTTTCCAGTTCTTAGTGAAGGCTTGAGTGAGAACTTCGAGTACGTAACAGTGGACGTACGAGAAAGCCCGGATTTGCGTCAACAGCCTTTCTATCTGGCCGCCAGGGGTCTCTGTGGTAGTTGCAGAATTGCCGACGTGGGTGGTCCGAACAATTTGACCCCAGTGCTGCGCAAAGACAAGGTAAGTCAATAATGAAACAAAATCGTACTTGTAACAAGACGTTGTTTACCCTCCAATTTTTCCAGAACGCAATTTTTTTCCTTTTTTTGCAATTAGGGGGCGTGCAAAAATTACGTAATGGTATTTTTGCCCATTTTCGGACCCCCCCTCCCCCCTGGATAATCCACCGTAATAATTTTCTGACCCCCCCTCCCCTAATTACGTAATAATTTGGCTACCCCCCCCCCGAAATTTCGATTTTTTGAAGCGATAGAGCCCAAATTTTTGAGTTCAATTCCATGTAAAATGACGTTTTTAATAAAATAACATCTGTATACAGTAACAATTGATAATTTTCTTCGTTTTCTTTATTGATGAGCTACAACTACATACATTTACGCATAGTCTTAGTTTTACATAGAAGCCATCATTGGGTGGCTTTTTGTTAAAGTTGAAACCAAAGTGTTTTATCATTGATTTTAGGGGTGCTGCCATATCACTTGACTGATGATCTATGGTCATAAAACAGAGTTCGTGCGGGACCCGAAAAGTCAGGGAGTCATGCAAAGTCAGGGAATTTTAAAAATTTCAGGGAAAATTCAGGGAATTTGGTGTCCGGTCAGGGAAAAAATTGATAGCAATAGAATCATCCCTCGCCACCCTTTTGAAAATGGGCCTTTTGACTTTCCACAGCTACTACAACTGTAAATTTTACCCTCAGAATACCGTTTAAATGTGTTTTTCAGAGCCAATTTATAAAAACTTCTCATCCTTGTTAGAATGTTCTCACTCTAGTTGGACAGGGAAATTTGACTTTGTTCAGGAAATTTTGCTCTGAAAAAGCCGCATGAACCCTGTAAAAGATCGAGTCGATAAGTGGTACACCCCTATAAACTCTTATCACACAGATGTCAAAAGTCACTGTTGCCATTTAGCATTTGAAAAATTCGAAAGCCTTGACTTTAAACGACCTAATGGCTTCAAATCGAGACTACATGTACATGTAGTGTACGTAAAAACAATTAAAATTATGACCACTTAGTGATTTCTGCACTTTAAAAAAATTACGTAATGAAGTCGTCAACCCCCCTCCCCCCCACCGTAATGATTAGTAATCTTTTGGCGAACCCCCCCTCCCCCCTCATGCCATTACGTAATTTTTGCACGCCCCCTTACACGAAAATTGCCTGTAAAACAACTGTATCTGAGCCCATATTTGCATTTTTAGGAATTTATTAGTTCTGGAATTTATTATTTTTAAACGATTATTATCAACTTCCCTCACCGAATTTAGGGTCAGTCTTAAGGGTATTTTGATTCTGTACAGTAGGTAGTAGTCGTATAGTCGGTTAATACGCTATTTGAACTAGCTAAAGTAAAGTAGTACCCTAATGGTACCATTACTACTATTGTACAAGGTGTCAATTAGTATCTGACCATTATAAGATTAAATTTAGGTTTTTAACATAGCAGTGGTGTGTGAGACCTGCGGTCTACCAGGTGCCTTTGCCATCGGTCCAGGAGCAGGACCCTACTGGACGGTCGGGGTTAACAGCGAGGTCGGTGAATTAGAATTGCTGAGCCTGCAAATGACTACCGGTCGAAACACTTCAGCTGATCGCTAACTGCTGTCTGGGAGAGGTCAAAACAATCAACTCTTGTATTGCCAAACTTGATCCTCAATCTGGACAACCGGTGCAAGAGAAACTTGACCATCCTGGTTTTGCTCTAATGGCTAATCTCTTTCTATCTGACGGTCTGCCTGGAAAGGTCAGTTTGTTTGTTTGTTTGGTTGGTTGGTTGGTTGGTTGATTGGTTGGTTGGTTTGGTTTGGTTTGGTTTGGTTTGGTTTGGTTTGGTTTGGTTTGGTTTGGTTGGTGGGCTTGGCTTGGCTTGGTTTGGTTTGGTTTGGTTTGGTTTGGTTTGGTTGGTTGGTTGGTTGGTTGGTTGGTTGTTTTAGCTAGTTAGTTAGTTAGTTAGTTAGTTAGTTAGTTAGTTAGTTAGTTAGTTAGTTAGTTTGTTTGTTTGTTTGTTTGTTTGTTTGTTTGTTTGTTTGTTTTAGTTTGTCTGTTTAGTTGTTTGACTGTTATCACAGGTAACTCAGGTTTCAGGCTATCCACGTGCACGTTCGAACCAGGAAAGGTCAGAATAATTTTGTTTCCTGCATGAGAGACACGCTGGAAGCCAAATATGGCAAAAAACCGGTTAGCATGGGTGGCGCTTTTCTGATAAAAACCGGAAAGGCCAAGCTGCACATAATGGTGGATAGATTATTTATGACTTATTTAATTTTGAATAAAAAATCAAAATTTCAGCCCGACTTTTTCGACAGCGGTTTGTACAAAACAGACGAAGAAATCCAAACAAAGTGGCTCAAATATTTCGATATGAGTGCTCCGCTAGTGTGCTTATCTGTCTTCCACTCACACGACCCGGTAAAACAAAATTTGCATAAAATGTAGCACAAACGCCGTTTAGGGCTATAACCTGCGTATGGACCACACGCATTGCTTTAGCCAGCATGGAGAGGCAGGCCACTATCATTATGACGTCACTCCGGAGATAATCGAATATGAAGGATACTTTTTGCCTTCAGAAAAAGTTTTTAGAATTGATCAAGTTTAGCACTCCTCACTATACGTACATGTAACCGGGGGTCTGCCAGGGGAGCCCCCCTGAGACGATTTTACCAACCCGGTCCCATTTTCTGGCAAGTAATTTTATCAGCAATTTCTTTTTACATTTTTTTAGAATCTCAGACACTTAAAATTCTAAAAATCGCTTGTAAAACAGCAGTTTTTGGCTGTATTTGAGACCAAATTAGCGATTTTTGACGATTTTTAGCCGAAAACTGCGATTTTTTTCGGTTTTTGAGCGTTTTTAGTACCCGACCTCCCTGCCCGCACAGTTGGTATAGTGGTTTAGGCCGCAAAGCCACTGTGCGCGTGGTGGTGCGTTCATCCACTCGGCGGGGCAAGTTTCTTACCGCAAAGAGTTGGTGGTCGGCACAAAGCCCCACACAGGCCGCCGAAAGCTGGTGACAGCGGGGGTCTAGGGGGTCCCCTGGGGGCCTAGTAGGTAAATGGGAACCGACTGGAGTTGCCTAAGCACCTAAAGCTACAATAGCAACCACACATGTGTTGGGACAAACGGGAACGGGGACAGCTACACCTACTGTGGGAAACATATATGTTTTATGTATATGTTTTAAAACATAAATATGTTTGTTTTTGGGAAAACATATATGTTTATGTTTCTCAATATGTTTGCATGTCGAATATGTTTTGTATTTATATGTTTTGAGGCCAATATGTTTCTGGAAACATATACATATTTTTGCTATAGGAATTCATGATTTCCAGACTTTTGGCTGCTGTTTGACAGTAAACTTTCCAAAATCTGACTTTCACTTAAACTTATTGAATCTGAGTATGCTATCTAAATTATTGCAAACCGTTTTAAACAGGAAATTCAGAGTCTCAAGTTTGAATTATCGAAAATCAAGACAAAGTATAAGTGAATAAGCGACTTTTACACAAATATGTTTTATGTTTAAAAATATGTGCATATTCAATTTTCAGAAACATATAACTATATGTGTTATTTATACGTTTGATTGGCGAAAAACATATATGTATAGTTATATTAATATGTTTTATAAATTTCGATATTTTCCCACTGTAACTGAGACCCGCCCAGACTGACACCGAGCATGTGTTTAGGCTAGTAGCGAAGGCAGCAAAGGAAGGGCAGGGTGTAGGTATTCGTGACCCTGGTGTTTGCTTGGTGTTGCCTTGGATGTTACTTTCTTGAATAAACTAAAACTGACTAACTAAAAGGCAGGGGCTACGGCCCCGCCCTGACAATCCACCCATCCTGACCACCTCCATATAATTTGAACTCAGGCCACCCAGCAGGCGCTAGACCCTCAACCCCCTCCCCATCGGCGGATGACCTGTTACATGATGAAAGAATGTGGGGTTGCTTTTTGAGTGATTGTGTTGTGTACGTAGTTGCATTTACTAGTTCATAAACTCCTTCAACACTACATGTATGCTCTTGACGCTTTTCTTTTGTCAGTGCGCTTATGACTTTTATTATTTTTCTTTCGCCTAGTCGTAGGTTTGCTGAGCCGGGTTCACCAGTATCACCACACTGACCGGTGTATTTCGGCTATTTTCCGGAAATGGTGAGTTAGTGGCTTGGCCGACAGCTTTCTTGCCGAATCGCATCCACTTGAACGACGGCGCCTTTGCTCTGCGCTCGACTGGACTGAAATTTCGTACACAAAACATTTATCTTTTCTATGCAGACTGGCCCAAAACAGGGATGAATATGTTTCCGAAAAAACCTCACCCTGTTTTTTTTTTCAGATTTTTTCCGGTTTTTTCCTAAATCGCGAAAAAACCCCCAACCCTATCCTAGATAAGTTGGTTCTATGATTCCTAACGCTTTCTAGCGCCTTCCTCAGTCTTTTCAGACCGTAAATACGCGTGTTACATACGGTAGATATAAATCACGAAACACGCATGCAACAGTGCCTCCAAAGCTCCATCAATAGACGCTCTCTGCAAATTTTCTTGCAGCAGTTTGCATTTTTTATTTATCATGGCAAAGTTTTGAGTCAGTATCATACATGTAACAGGGGGGTCTGGGGGTCTGCCCCCCACCCGACTTAGGCCAGACCTCCCCCGGATGGGACCCCCCCCGAGACGATTTCACCGACCCTCCGATTTTTCTGGCAAGTAAATTTTCGAGCAAATTTTTGCAATTTTTTACAATTTCAGACACAAAAATTGCCAAAATCGCCTGTAAAACAGCACTTTTTAGCTGTATTTCAGCCCAAATTAGCGATTTTTGGCGATTTTTAGCCAAAAAATCGCGATTTTTTCGATTTGTGAGCGTTTTTTAGTGCCCACCCCCTCCCAAAATTTTGGCTCAGACCCCCCCGGCCGGCTCAAGACCCCCAACCCCCCTCCCCCCATCGGCGGATGACCTGTTACATGTATGGTCAGTATGGCCTATTATACATGGCAAAAGTCCATTTTTTATAGAAAAATGACATAAATTAGCAATTTTTAGCTTGAGTTTTTCCGCGATTTATGTTTTTTTCCGAAGCTCAGGAAAAAACCGTTGTTATTTTCGAAAAAAACACCGGAAAAAACACATGCCACATCCCTGGCCCAAAACATAGCCAAATTTGACTCCAACCGCTGCTCAAGACCTTTTGTCTTTTACATGTTAGCAATTTCTTATAGGATTCTCTTAGAGAGGCACGACTGGCCCATATACTAGGGTGTTTGGGATTATTCCCCTATATATGAGGTGTTCCACCAATATGACACCATTTCTTTTTGCTACAAATTTTCCACTTACTCTTGAATTTCTCAGGATTGGGACAAGTTAGATGTATCAAACGTTAATACACAAAATTCCCACTATTTTGCACATATGTTCCAAATTTCAGCTTATTTTGTAAAATTTGCGGAAATGGTAGTAAAAAGAAATGTTCTCATTTTTGGGACAACCTGTGTATGGGCAACCATTTTTAATAATTCGCGCTACGACAACGAAAATACGCTAGAACGGCCGATAGCACGACCGAACGAATATGACAATTCAGGCAAAAAAACCACATTCGATTTCATGAAAAAATTGAAAAATGCGATTTAATAACAGCCGCCTGTCTGCGAAGGACTTTTGTATGGCGCACTTGGTACCATTTTTAGTTATGGGCAACAGATTTGAATAACTCGCGCTACAAGAAAAACGTTATGCTAAAACGGCGATAGCATGACCTGATGCGATAAATTACGCAAAAAACCGCACTTGATCTAGAGGAATGCTGGTTTATGACAGCCGAGTTGGTGAGCCGCGCAGTTTAGTATTTAGCATTTGAACGCACGTTCGAACAGGGGCTGATTTTATATATTTTGGCCGGTTTTTGTATTTTCTAAACCGCGCAACACGGACGTACCTTGCCCATCCCTATCTGTAGATATGTGCAATAGATTAGCGCACTCCATTCCCCTAGCCCAAGACAGGACCGTCCGACCCGAAAATACTGCTGTACCAGCCATATGCAGAACATTAGCCTCCCTGACAGTCTGTTTATTCACTTAAATCGTATCTACTTAGACCTGGAAACAATTTTTACAACTGTTCCCTACCGTACCTCTTCAAAACAGCTGCCAGTAGATTCTCAGGCGGTGTAACCTTTGTGCAACTACTGTAAGCAATGCACAGCAAACACAGAAACAAGAAAAACGTGTGCATTATAGGCGCACTTTCAACGTTCAAGCTTGACGTTTTGTTTGCCGCTAGAAAAATGAATTTTTCCTAGACGGTCAGTGTTTACTGAGTTCCGATGGAAACTAATAAAAGAGCTGGATCGGTCTCATTATCTCATTTATGATCGAGTCTTTGGCTGATGAAGAGAAAGCGCTGGTCAACGAGCGTTTGCCGAACCGCAACCAGTCCATTCGACAGTTGACCTTGCAGTCAACGCCCAGTCTTCGACCGCCTGGAAACGCTGCTCTGAAACTGACTCTGCTTAGTAGTTGATACCAGGTTTTTCAGAAAATAAGACCCACCGATACCACATATGGTGCCACTAGCCTAGGTACCGGTACCATAAACGGCGTTAAGTGCCTGACTGTAAAATGCGAGAAAACAAGCAAAAGCAAAGCATTACGAAAAACAAGGTAAATTGAGGAAAAAAATCGGAATGCAAAATGCAAGCTATTTGCACGATGACAGTTCATTGTCAAACAGCCTTGAACGATTGCATTTATGTACTGTTTATCTATTGTGTTTGACTGAAAAAGGCAAAAAAATGAAGTTTCCATGTATAAGCCCATCATGGGCTTATTTTTGGTAATGTGGAGGGCCAAAAAGTGCCAAAACCTAAACAAGCTCATGGGCTTTTCTATGGAACAAACCCAGTACCCTAGGCATTGCATGTAACTGGGGGTCTGTGCTATGGACACGCTACACCCCTCGGCCCCTATCCCGAGACGATATATTGTACGTATTTCCCTTGTTTTTTCCTAAGGGTCGAGAAAATAAATAATTTGCTGTCCTTCTAAAAATATCTACTTGTATTCTTTCAGCGATTTGTACTCCGCCTACCCCCGATTTTGCGCTCAGCACCGGTAGAAACAAACGATTTTTCCGTTCAGCTCACCAGAACGGAAAATTTTCAACAACCATTGCTTGCGAGCCAACAATCTGACATTTTTTGCTGCAAATCTGTCAGCCACTGCAGTTTCTAGAAAGAAACTCTAGACCAATTTACAGAACAAACGGTCAAGAATTGAGCTCCCTGAAGCGTTTTAAAATTTTTCCATTCAGGTGAGCTGAAGGAAAAGAATTGTTTGTTTCTACCGGTACAGATCCCAAAACCGCTCCTCTTTCGGCGATTGACATTAGTGATGTAAAAAATTAATTTAATTGTAATTGAAATTCGCATAATTGGCCCGTTTTTAATTTCAATTCAATTAATTTAATTTAATTGAAATTCAAAAGTTGGGCCATAATTTAATTGTAATTTAATTGAAATTCGCCTGGAATTTCAATTATATTTTCAATTATTTCCTGTGGTGAATGTAAGGAAATGCATGAGTATTAGAGGCGCTAACGACTTCAAATAAAAACCATTTAGGGTTTGTTACCTCTTTATACTGACCTCACTATGTTTTGTAATATTTTATGCTCTGTTTTTTGTTTCGTAGTTCATAAAAGTCAAAACAGTGATTCTTTGGATGTATCGTGGATTGACACCCCTTTTTGGCGAAGGTACCTAGGAAGTGATGTTGCTCAAAAATGCTAAAAACCTAACTGTAAATTTCCCCCAGAATGCCATTTTATGCGTTTTTAAAGGGCACCCTTTTAAAATTTTCTCGCCTGTTTGGGCAGCAGGCTAACCAGCTGTCTCTAAGCTTTTAGATGGACATGTTTCGAAGTTCTGGGTCACTGTCACTGTCTTTTAACAGCAAAAATACAACAATTTTCAAAAAATTGAAAAAATAATTGAAAAAAAATGCATAATTGAAATTTTCCGAGGTTCTATAATTTAATTGAAAATATAATTGTAATTGAAAATAGTGCAAAACAATTTCAATTAATTTAATTTAATTTAATTGAATTTAAAAACTGAGCTTATAATTTAATTGTAATTGAATTGAAATTCAAATTCCATAATTTTACATCACTAATTGACATGTATACGTGATGAAAGATTTGTACAAGTACCGGACCTTCTGTTTTGTAATAATAATTCATTGTTTTGTGTGGTATCTCAAGTATACATATGTAACAGCTGGGTGTCGGGGTCCGCCTGGGTTAAGCCAGATCCTCGATCGCGGAACCTCCCGAGACGATCGATTTTTCCGACGCCTCTACCCGATTTTTTGGCAAGCAAGTTTTTCAGCAAATTTTTACAATTTTGACACTAAAATCGCCGTAAGGCAGAACTTTTTAGTTGTATTTAAGCCCAAATTTGCGATTTTTGAGTGAGTATCCAACCCTTCCCAAGAATTTTGGCTCAGACCCCGATCCCTCCTGCCCCGTCGGCGGATGACGTGTTAGACAGTCAGGCACTTAACACCGTTTATTGTACCGGCACCATACATGGTACCCCTACCCATGGCCATGGGTGCCGGTACCATGTATGGTATACCATATACGGTATTAGCAGAGTGGTACCTAGTGATGCAACCGGGAGCGGAAGACCGGGATTCGGAAAAACCGGGATTACCAGGAATATCGGGAAATCGATCAAAACGCATGCAGCATGATAAAAGATAAACGTTTTCAACATGCGGTTTAGCTTTTGATTTTTCTGAAGTATTTTCTCCCATAAGGGGCTAAACTACAGTACACTGAGAGATCAGATTTATGTTGGATGGGTTAGTTGTTGTTCAACTTTATTCTGTACGTGACAGAAGAGGACACGCATACTCAAAAAGAGCCCGGTCCGGTTGCATCACTAGAGTGGTACCATATATGGTACCGGCACCTTTTATGGTGTTGGTAGCATAAAGTGCCTGACTGTTAGATGTATGTAGGTAGACAAAAAGGGTGTCTGTCTGAAAGAAGCAGGAAAGTGAAAGTTATGTACAGTACCTGGACATGACGTTACGGAAGTTGAATGCAGGTATTGGCTGCCGACAGAGCAACAGGCAGTACAGAAGCAGAATCACTCTGACCGGTGACATCCTCCTACTCCTAGTCAACGTGTCAATATAGCCTAATAATAAGTTTCGAGTGCCCGAAGGAAGAATATAGGTTATTACCTATTTGCATGTCTGGGCAGTCAGTAAGGATTAATTGCATGTGAATAAGCGTCATCCGATTTGTCGATATTACGTAGGCAGGCGAATAAGGTAAGTAACCACACATGTAAACAGGTCAAACTGCCGAACGGGAAGGGATTGCGTCGGCCGAGGAGGGTCAGAGCTCAAATTCTAGGGAGGGGGTGGGCACTAAAAAACGCTCATAAATCGCAATTGTTCTTCTAAAATCGCTAATTTCGGCTCAAATACAGCTAAAAAGTGCTGTTTTACAGGCGATTTTGGCTATTTTTGTAGCTGAAATTGTAAAACATCACAAAAACGTGCTCAAAAATTACTTGCCAGAATAAAAAAATCTTCTCGGAGTGGCGTCCCCCTTCCGGGGGTCTAGGCTAAGTCGGGTGGGAGGGAGCAGACCACCTGTTACATGTACGATGGTAACGTATACAAACAAGCAAGTAACAGTATGGCTTGGAAAGGCGCGCGCGCTCTGATGCTTTTGCAGTGGATGAGAATACTTGATGACAATTAACATTAGGGGCCGTCCATAAACTACGACGTTCAGAGAGGGGGGTGGGGGTACCCCGAAAAACGTCGCAGAACGTCGGAGGGGGGGTGGGGGGTTGAGGCAAAACGTTGACGTATTTTTTACCTTTTTTGGTAAGGTTTGACGATTGCAGAATAAGCAAGAATGCAGAGAAAGTCAAACGGTTTTTGACACATTTTTGTAGTTGTACAACATACAGTATGTTAGCGTGATTTGTACAGGGTGTGCAAAAAAAATCCCAGCAGATTTTTTACTGTAGCAACCGTCGGCTCCCAACGTCCGCTTGGTCCGCCCCTGGTGAGAGAGGCCCCAAGGCCTAGTCGGTTCCCATTTTACCTCCCGCTGTCACCAGCTTTCGGTGGCCTGGGTGGAGCTTTGTGCCGACGACCAACTCTTTGCGGCAAGAAACTTGCCGCGCGCCAAGAGGATGAGTGCCCGACGTCACGCACAGTAGCTATGCGGCCTAAACCACTACACCAACTGTGCCGGCACTATGAATTCATTGAGAGATACTTTTCAAGCCATTAGAAGTCTGATGAGGAGGTTGCGAGAATTCGTGGCCAGATCATGGATGGAGCTTGGATGGTGATAAAGACTGTGCACTCAGCCAGAGAGAAATTAAAGAGAAAACGGTTAAACAATCAAGTGAATACAAAGCCTTTTATTGTTTTAGACTTTAGTGATTGATAACCATAACCTTTCTATTCGGACATGCGGTTATATTTGGCAGAATTTTTTCAAATTTCACGGCGGCTCAATGTGAGGCTAGTGTTTTATGTTTGTGTAAATGTGACTGCAAATAATGCATCAAACTTTTACTTAGTCTGAAAACAAAAAGCGGACCCAGAGATTGTTAAAATGTCAAACTCTAATGCTTGTAATTAATTAGAACTGCTTTAAAACCACATCCCACTTTCAGTCTCCAAGTAACTAACGTACATTGTGACTTTGTTCGACGTAGTAAGCCTTAAACCAAGACCTACATGTAGGACTCAATCTAAAATGTTTCTGACAAGACAGACACTAGTATGAAACAAACTAGAGTAGCTACTGACTTTGCTTTGAACACCAGTGTTCACGGTAAACAAACTCCTTTGTCCTCTATCATAACACAAACTTCATTCATTACTGTGCTATTTCAGGAATTGGTCAGGTTGCATTGGCAGTGAATCGTTTTTGGAGACTGTTTTGGTCAGTAATAACTGTCGCAAGTTTCATCTTTTTCACTGTTCAAATAGTGAGACTCGTTCAGCATTACTACGCCTACCCAAAGAAAACGCTAATTCAAGTACAGTAGTAAAGAGCCCACCATACTGTCAAATTGTTTGATCTCTATTTGGGTACAAAAAACGTTTCATTCATGACTGTTTCACTTTCCTGTTTAGTTTAGTGAAAAATATCCAGTAGAACGAAATTCAGACACTTTGACTGTTGGCCGGCGCACTTTAGTTTGCGATTATGAGAATGTAAGAATGACTAAAAACTGCAGGTTTTTTCGGCTACTGACCTACCTTTCCCGGCTGTAACCGTGTGCAACATGAATCCATTTAAACGAAGCTCAATGACCAAAAACCACCAGCTTTCTGCATTAGTAAGATCGACGTATTCTTCTTTGTACTTGTTTTATAGCATGCACTTTTTTGTTTCCAGATGATAGCACTTAGTTACGTAACACAGAAAACTGAAAATGTGGAAACCCGTTCAAAGAGAAGGAAACGAGGTACAGTTCAGTATTGTTATTACCGGCAGCCAAGGCTGCCGGTATAAGATTAGCTTTTCGTTAAGCGTGTAGGATGCAATTGCATCTTAAAGCGTGTGCTCTCGGCGCCGTTCGGCTCGCTCGTTGTAAAGCAGCTAGCCTTTAGACACTCCAGCAGGAAGGAGACTTTACTCGAACGGTTCGTTCTCAGTCATTTCTCTATGAATTTGACTCAGATTTTCAGCATTTATTAACAAGATAACTGGGTACCTATTGCGAAAGTTTGGCTCGAAAATTCCAAGTCGTGCTGGTTCTGTGGCCCGAAAACTGACAACAGTTTACTGTGAATTGCAACTGAAAGCTGTTTTTTGAAAGAAGCAAAACAGAAAACTGCTTTTTCTAAAGAGTGTTAGAACTGCTTGAAACAGAAAACTTCTCGCTTGAAAGGTTTACCTAAGGAGTATCAGAACTGCTTAAAAGAAAAAACTTATTTTTTGAAAGATTTGCCTAAAGAGTGCCAGAATTCTCTGGAAGCGAAAGCTGCTTTTTGAAAGATTTGTCTAAATAGTGCCAGAATTCTCTGGAAGCGAAAGCTGCTTTTTGAAAGATTTGTCTAAAGAGTGCCAGAATTCTTCGGAAGCGAAAGCTGCTTTTTGAAAGATTTGCCTAAAGATTGCCAGAATTCTTTGGAAGCGAAAGCTGCTTTTTGAAAGATCTGCCTAAAGAGTGCCAGAATTCTTCGGAAGCGAAAGCTGCTTTTTGAAAGATTTGTCTAAAGAGTGCCAGAATTCTTCGGAAGCGAAAGCTGCTTTTTGAAAGATTTGCCTAAAGAGTTCCAGAATTCTTTTGAAGCGAAAGCTGCTTTTTGAAAGATTTGCCTAAAGATTGCCAGAATTCTTCGGAAGCGAAAGCTGCTTTTTGAAAGATTTGCCTAAAGAGTGCCAGAATTCTTTGGATTGGAAGGGAAAATCATGTGAAAGAATTATCTGAAGAGCTTACTGTCAGCAAGACCTGTTTCAAATAAAATTTACTGACGTTTTCTCTGCTGCCGGTCTAATTTTGTAAAAAATTTCTAAAAAAATCTGTCTCTGCCTCTAAAACTGAGAGGATCTTCAAAATGATCAAACTATCTAAAGTTTAATACACTCATTTTGAAGAACCGTCTTGTTTTACTATAGTTTAGTAAAACAAAAATCAGTATACTATGTAGTAGTATTTTACTAGTAGTAAAATACAAGTAAAATTAAGAACCAATAATAAAATAAAAATTAAATTAAATTATCAAACGTCGTCAATAGTAAAATAGAAATTTTACTACCTACTATTTTACTAGTTTTTTGGTGAACTTCAGCCAAAATCTTGACCAAGTTTGCACTAAAAGATATGTGGGTCCACTTTCGTGACTCAACTTTTACACTTTTTTGTCTATAAAGTTCTGGAAAACCTCGTATTATGATCAAATTCAGCAACTATTTGGAATCAACATCAGTCATTTATAAAATCTTGACACCATTCATGCAAAAATGGACGTTATAACTAGTAAAATCATAGTAAAATAGTAGTAAAATCAGTAAAATTATTAGTAAAACAAAAATTAGTAAAATCGGAGAGCTTGGTAGTAAAACAAAAATTAAAATTAAATTAAAGGGCTGAATTTCTAATAAATTTAGTAAACAGTAAAATAAAAATCCGCTATTAAAATTACAGTGCAGTTAAGACATAATCGCTTTATATGATGAAAGTAGATGGCGGACATGCATCGGCAATGGGATGAAGTCATGACCTTGGAACGATTTATAGGGTGTTGGTTAGTTTAGTAGTAGGCGACAGATCTGAATTTGACGTGTTTTTATCTTATATCACGTTATATGTACGAAAATTTATTACAATTAAAACTTATAATTTACATATTTATTAAATTTATTTGTTCAACATTCTCTTTCCATTTTCAGCTGTAACCATAGAATCCACAACTATTCAAGCAGAAGCTACTATGACTACACAAGAGACTTCAGTTTCCAACACATCAAGTGACAATATCACTTCAACTACAACAACTCCGACAAATGTAACACAAACATTAACAACTGCTGCAGACATTTCTACAACAGCTGAAGAAACTTCATCCATACAAATAACTACTAATAATAGTACTCTACCAGCAACAACACCGCATGAATTGACTACATCAACTGACGCAACTATTCCAATAACCACAACTGCCATGTCAGAAAATGTAACCAATCTTATGCAAACAGAACCACCAACCACTGAGGGCAATGCATCATCTAATGAAATGTTGACAAGTACAACCAATCTACCAACAACAGCAACGCAGGAAAACACTATATCATCTGACATAACAACTTCAATAACTACAACTCTCATGACACCAACTGTAATGCAAACAGCACCACCAACCATTGAACAAACAACCATTGCTGAAGACATTACGTCATCTGAAGAAACTTCATCAGTTATGCCAAACCTAACCACTGCAATACCAGCAGCATCACAGGAAGAAACTTCATCATATTATACATCATCTAGCAAAATAATTTCAATAATCACGACGTCTCCAGAAACAACACCTCGAATAGAAACAACATCACAAACACCTGAACAAACAACCATTGCTGAAGACATTACGTCATCTGAAGAAACTTCATCAGTTAAACCAAACCTAACCACTGCAATACCAGCAGCATCTCAGGAAGAAACTTCATCAGTTATGCCAAACCTAACCACTGCAATACCAGCAGTATCACAGGAAGAAACTTCATCATATTATACATCATCTAGCAAAATAATTTCAATAATCACTATGTCTCCAGTAACAACACCTCTAATAGAAACAACATCACAAACACCTGAACAAACAACCATTGCTGAAGACATTACATCATCTGAAGAAACTTCATCAGTTAAACCAAACCTAACCACTGCAATACCAGCAGCATCACAGGAAGAAACTTCATCATATTATACATCAACTAGCAAAATAATTTCAATAATCACAACATCTCCAGAAACAACACCTCTAGTAGAAACAACATCACAAACACCTGAACAAACAACCATTGCTGAAGACATTACGTCATCTGAAGAAACTTCTTCAGTTATGCCAAACCTAACCACTGCAATACCAGCAGCATCTCAGGAAGAAACTTCATCCTATTATACATCATCTAGCAAAATAATTTCAATAATCACTACATCTCCAGAAACAACACCTCTAGTAGAAACAACATCACAAACACCTGAACAAACAACCATTGCTGAAGACATTACGTCATCTGAAGAAACTTCAGCAATAGAACATACTACTAGTACTTTGCCACCAACGACTCCAACAACCACAATTACAACAACAACTCCAACCACACCTACAACAACTCCAACTCCAACTTCAACTACGACTACTACATCAACCACTACTACACCAACTCCAACAACCACAACTACAACAACAACTCCAACTACAACAACCACGACTCCAACAACCACAATTACAACAACAACTCCAACTACAACAACCACGACTCCAACAACCACAATTACAACAACAACTCCAACCACACCTACAACAACTCCAACTCCAATTTCAACTGCGACTACTACATCAACCACTACTACACCAACTCCAACAACCACAACTACAACAACAACTCCAACTACAACAACCACGACTCCAACAACCACAATTACAACAACAACTCCAACTACAACAACCACGACTCCAGCAACCACAATTACAACAACAACTCCAACCACACCTACAACAACTCCAACTCCAACAACCACAACTGCAACTACAACTCAAGAAGGGACTACTTCATGTTATGCATCAGTTGACAAAGTTATTTCAACAACCACAACTGCCATGACAACAACTTCAACTACAACTACTACATCAACTCCAAGTACTACTACAACAACGACTTCAACTACAACTACACTGACTCCAACAACCACAACTACAACAACAACTCCTACCACAACGTTAACTAGAACTCCAACTCCAACTACGACGACACCAACACCAACCACAACTACAACAACAGCTCCAACTACAACTACAACAAGTACAACAACTAGTACTACAGCTACAACCACGACTACCACATTAACAACAACTCCAGCAGTTACCACGCCAACAACACAGTCCAGTATACTTCAGAAATATGTTTGGTTTGATTTGGTTTAGAGACAATACTTGGATTTCACTATGAGAAATACACTAGTGAATCATGTGATGGTGATGAATAGATAGATCCATCATTTTAATCTAGATTTAAATTTTAACCGTTATTAGAAAGAACTGGAGTCTAAGCTAGTGTCATGTTTCTGAATGATTCTGGACTGCATCTGCACCACCAGACAACATAGCAACATATGCACCAGGAGTGGATCTCCCTGTGCCAGTCACTTTCAGCATAGAAGATTTAACGCCCGAGCAAGAAGAACAAATTGTGGAACTTGTAGAATCAGCTGGTTTAGAGGTTTTTGATACTTTTTACTTATAACTGGTTAATAGATGAGTTTAGTTGAATGACAGTTCTTTGACGCAGATGACTAAGGTGCAAGAAAAAATGAAGGAAGTGGTGGCAGATCTTGACCTGGCCGAACTTTCCGGTCTGTCTTACACTAAGCGCGATCTGTTTCAATTTTGTGCCTTCAACAACGTGCCTTGCGATTTGGAGAAGTAGGCCTTTGCACTCTAATAATACAAATACATCAACTTACCGTAAACCTTCTAATAAAAGCGCACGCTCCAATACTAGCGCCCTTTACGGACAGCCCGAACATACAAACGCGCACACTCTAATAATAGCGCTGCCACGCGCACTACTATCAACGCTTTGTACGTGGTTCCAATGTAGAATAGAATACTGTCCCCTTGAGACAATTTTCTTTGATTAAGCTTGCAAACATCAGTCAGACTAAAACTCATATAAAGATTGCTTGTGTTTAAGACAAAAATACCCTGTATTTTCAGAAAAATGAGGATACTTGAGATGGCCAATGTAGCATTGAAATAATAAACGCGCACGCTTCAATAATAGCGCAGCGCTGTAGGTATGTAATTGTCATTGTCAACCGAGATCGGGCGGCCATCAGGCAGACATGTATAGTGGGGGGTCGGCGGAATCGGCCGATATGGTGTGCGTTGGACATCCCTATGGCCCCAAAGTAAAACCCTAAAACAGTTCCGCCCAACTCCCTCTGGGTACCCAGCAATGGCCATCCATGGTTCTCTCTGATGGGGCCATTTTCCATAGTAAAACGCCAAAACACCCCTAACGGAAATGGACGTTTCTCAGGGGGGCGAGCAAACTCAGACCCGTGCTATGCAGCGTTCGAAAGATCACATCATGGGCTTTCAGAATCTGTAATAAAATTTATGGTGATTTTTGTTGGTTCAAAAATAATCGATCCCGAAGTATCGATTTATCACGATTTTATCAGTTTTCAGCAGCCAAATAAAATGGTTTGGCATGAAAATTTGATGAGCATACTAGGTTTTTCTGACACGGCAAATTCAATGGCGTGATCCATTTGTGCATAGGATCATGTGATCAATCGATAGCCAGCAATGGCCATCCATGGTTCTCTCTGATGAGGGCCATTTTCCGTAGTAAAACTCCAAAACACCCCTCACGGAAATGAACGTTTCTCAGGGGGGCGAGCAAACTCAGACCCGTGCTATGCAGCGTTCGAAAGATCACATCATGGGCTTTGAGAATCTGTAATAAAATTTATGGTGATTTTTGTTGGTTCAAAAATAATCGATCCCGAAGTATCGATTTATCACGATTTTATCAGTTTTCAGCAGCCAAATAAAATGGTTTGGCATGAAAATTTGATGAGCATACTAGGTTTTCTGACACGGCAAATTCAATGGCGTGATCCATTTGTGCATAGGACCATGTGATCAATCGATAGCCAGCAATGGCCATCCATGGTTCTCTCTGATGAGGGCCATTTTCCATAGTAAAACTCCAAAACACCCCTCACGGAAATGAACGTTTCTCTGGGGGGTGAGCAAACTCAGACCCGTGCTATGCAGCGTTCGAAAGCTCACATCATGGGCTTTCAGAATCTGTAATAAAATTTATGGCGTTTTTTGTTGTTTCACAAATAATCGATCGCGAAATATCCATTAATCACGATTTTATCAGTTTTCAGCAGCCAAATAAAATGGTTTGGCATGAAAATTTGATGAGCATACTAGGTTTTCTGACACGGAAAATTCAATGGCGTGATCCATTTGTGCATAGGATCATGTGATCAATCGATAGCCAGCAATGGCCATCCATGGTTCTCTCTGATGAGGGCCATTTTCCGTAGTAAAACTCCAAAACACCCACCCCCCCATGGAAATGACCTTTTCTCTGGGGGCGAGCAAACTCAGACGCGTGCTATGCAGCATTCGAAAGCTCACATCATGGGCTTTCAGAATCTGTAATAAAATTTATGGTGATTTTTGTTGTTTCGAAAATAATCGATCCCGAAGTATCGATTTATCACGATTTTATCAGTTTTCAGCAGCCAAATAAAATGGTTTGGCATGAAAATTTGATGAGCACACTAGGTTTTCTGACACGGCAAATTCAATGGCGTGATCCATTTGTGCATAGGATCATGTGATCAATCGGTAATCAGTACTTGACCCATTATTGATTTTCCTGTTGTGCATCCAATACAACCACACAGACCAGATGTTAAGAGATTTCTGGCATGCTGATTTCGACTATGTTATCCATTAATAGCCATGATCTCTGTGTCAATCAATATCTGATATCGATCAGCTATAAATTATCGATTTTTTGTTACACAACCGATACACCCAGACCAGATGATAGAGTTTTTCTCGCATATAGTATGGTATGTATGTTAACGGCTCCGCCCGAGTTCAGGCTGCGCCCGAGTACTTGGGCGCAGCCTAACCCAGCTAGGCTGCGCCCGAGTACTCCGCCGGAGCCTAACTGCTTTAGGCTCCGCGCGAGTTGATTAGATGGACCCCTGCATACAATGTACCGTAGGTTAATCTGCTATTCCACTGTGTGTCTTTAACAGGACCTGTGGTTATAATTGGAGTGACCCTAAAGATGTTTATTATTATTATTACACAAAGGGTCTTTGTGCCCTTTATCAGTTTGTCAGAGTTGCCCTCTCTTAGTCTGTCTGAGTCTGTACGTCTGAGATGGCTAGCAACTTGGAAGTGACCCGTTCTCGAATGAAGGCAGAGTTGAGACCTTGGAGTGTACCGGTTTTACCACTCAGTCCGTCGACAAAGTCCAGTACAACAAGGAGCGACGCAAAACTATCACACTATCTGGGGGGTACCCTATGCAGCACTCTCGGGTACACACAGGCAGTTTTCAGGAGTGACGCGAGAAAGACAGAAGGACAGAAATGAACAGTCGGGCTCAAGTCGATCTCATTGACTTTCAAAGCATGCCTGACAAGGTGTTCCGTTTCATCATGGTTTACCAGGACCACTTAACCAAATTCATCAATCTCCGTCCCCTCAAGAACAAGTCTGCTGTGGAAGTCGCCAAGAATCTCATTCAGATTTTCGGGACCATGGGCGCACCACACATTCTACACTCCGATAATTGACGGGTCAAAACATCAAAACGGGTGTCTGTGTAACAGCCGCTGTCACTCTACGCGCAACTGTAAGAACAAATAAATAATTTTTTAATGTCTGTGTGTGTTTGTAAAAAGTAAAAAGTACAGTATTGTTGTTGAAATGTTGCCGAATGTGTTATAAAAAGCGCAAGTGATGTTAATTTACTGCACGTGGAGGAGCAGATTAACGTACCTACGTATATTGTATGCAGCGGGTCCACTAATCAACTCGTGCGGAGCCTAAACCGGATAGGCTCCGGCCGAGTACTCGGGCGAAGCCTAGTTGGGTTAGGCTGCGCCCGAGTACACGGGCGCAGCCTGAACTCGGGCGGAGCCGTTAACATGTATAGTACATTAGTTCAGTTATACAGCATCATGTAAGTGTGGATGTAATTTGAGTTGTTCTTGAAGTGTGACAACTGTCGGGTTCTCGCGCACTGAAAACAGTTGGTAAGGTACACACACAGAAATAAGCTATGTGTGGTAGTAGTTCTATTTTCTTCATCGCATCTAGTCGAAGCGAAAGGTCGTTTGCTTGCATACATTTGTAGTTATGGGCTCATTGACTGAAATCAAATGTAGTGAGTTGTGAAATCGGCATGCTAGAAAACCACTAACATTATTAGCCTGTGTAGTTGGAATATCTGCGCAGCAAAAAATCGATAATCAATCGATGTTGATTATCGAATTAAAACGCGTTGGTAGCTCTAGAACGATATCATGGTTGAAATTGGCATGCTAGAAAACCACTAACATTATTAACCTGTGTAGTTCGATCATTTGCACAGCAAAAATTCGATAATTGATCAAATATCGATTATCGATTGATCACGTGATCATAGCTGTAAATTGATGTCGCGAATGAATTTGGCATAGCAGAAAACCCCCAATTTGGTAATCCCATTTTCCTTCTTAGCTGATTTAGTGAGGTGCTGAAAACTGATAAAATCGTGATAAATCGATACTTCGGGATCGATTATTTTTGAACCAACAAAAATCACCATAAATTTTATTACAGATTCTGAAAGCCCATGATGTGATCTTTCGAACGCTGCATAGCACGGGTCTGAGTTTGCTCGCCCCCCTGAGAAACGTACATTTCCGTTAGGGGTGTTTTGGCGTTTTACTATGGAAAATGGCCCCATCAGAGAGAACCAGGGATGGCCATTGCTGGGTACCCAGAGGGAGTTGGGCGGAACTGTTTTAGGGTTTTACTTTGGGGCCATAGGGATGTCCAACGCACACCATATCGGCCGATTCCGCCGACCCCCCACTATACATGTCTGCCCGATCTCGGTTGGCAATGACAAGTAAATAGAAATGTATTTTAACAAAAAATATACCATACAGAAATCAATGCAGAAATGCACTGGAACAGCCTTTCAGCTTAAAAAATCCGAAACTCTTTAATACATGCATTTAGGATACACATAATTACTATTATTTGGTCTATACGTTGGTGGACTGGTAATTTTTAGTTGATTTATATTTTAAACTGCATATTCAGGGACATTCAACCGGTGACAATACCAGATCTGGGCACTTGTTTCACTTTCAATGGTTTGGATGGACCAAAGTACCGCAGCCAAAGACCAGGGCCCACAAACGGTAGCAGTGTTTGGTTGGTTTGCTTGGGTTGGTGTAGTGGATGGATTCGACATTTAGGTCTATTTATGGGCATAAAATCAGAAGTAGGTGACTACTTGAGCTCAACTGATAAAGCAGGCATACGAGTGGTGATTCACAATGGTACCAAGTTCCCTTTCCCTGCTACTGAAGGACTTTACGCAGCAACGGGCACCAGTGCCTCTTTTGCTGTCCACTATGTAAGTACCTACAGTATCTCAATCATATTTGCTTGTCTCAGAACACAACTACCAACATGAACCAAAATCTATTTTGCAAAGTACAAGGTATATATCGCGGTCGCGGGTTTCGCCTTCCTGTGACTTTTGTGTTTATTAATCAATTACTGAAATATTTAACACGACATGCAAAATGCAAACATGCAACTCTGAAAAACTTGGCCAAGTCTAGTCTACCACTATTCTGAGAGTTTTTAGCGAATAGCAGGTGACGGAAAGCGTCTAATCCACGCTTACAGTGTGGTGCATTTTGAAAATTTGAAACTATAGTCTGTTCAAAAATTATTGGCGATGGGCTGTTTCTGATTTTTTTCTCAAAAATTCTCCTCTAGACCCCCTTATATTTTTATATGAACTTGTAGCCAACGATCAGCGCTACATTATGGAACTATTCATTCTTGTCCTAATTTGCATATTAACTATGAAAATGGCCAAAAACTAAAATTTGTGCGAGTTGACCCCCTCCAAACGTGCTTAAAATTTGACGTCGATACCTGATTCGGATTCCTCAGAGTCTTGCGGTCTCGAATCATACCACTTACATGGGTCTACGACGATTTTGAAGCAAGTTACGAGCGATTTCCCGAGGGGTACTCACTCAAAAATCGACCAAAATTTTTGCCCTCCCATAGTAAAACTTACTTAGTGGTGCAAAACGACCTTTTTTACCCAACAGATTTCCAGAAACCACTTTTTCTTGTCAATTCGGACCCGAGGAATTCAGTGGTGCCGTCCGTTTCGGCATGCAACTCTTGTGGAGGGTGCTAGAGCCCCCTAAAGCTCTAAACGGCCCAGTTCCAGTGCTTCAAATAGCCATTCAATAGAAGTGCAATATAGCTTCTAGGGGTATCTTTTTGCGCCAAATCCACAGAAGACAACCTCGAAAAGCCATTTCTCCCTCGTGGCCGTTGGGCCGCACTCCAAACGGGGTTGGGGGGCTCCAGACGAGCTAGGAGGGGGCGCAAAGGGAGCGAAAAAATTTTTTTTCTGAAAACGAAAATTTGACAAAAGTTTCTTAAAGCAGTCTAAAAGTACTCTGAAAACCCCAATTTTTAGGTCCGAATTCCGAGTATGAATCGAGAAATTAGACTTTGAAATTTTGGTGAAATTTAAGCGGACCGATTTTCGGAAGGCTATTTCTCAGGACAGGAGCATCAGATCCACTAATCCTTTGCAGCTGAAAGATAACTCATAAGTATGTATTAGTGTGCCAATCTCACGGATCTGGCTGATATTTACATCTATTAAAATAGAGCATAGTCGAAGACCAACGGTGCATGCCCGGCCCCCAGCAACCCCCTAGAACCGGAGCTACACCCCCTCAAAGTTGGGTCGGCAGCAATTTTCGGGCTCATTTTAATAGCTCTGACACCCTCCATTCAAACGATCACCCTTCATTCGTTTCTTAAGCTAGGATCCCGACTCGCATATGGTTTTGTAGCTGATCCAATGGCCTTTCATTTTCTGGTACTCCCGTTTCCAGATCATAGCTGGTTACCGAGATATTCGCCGAAAACTGCGAAATTTCCACAAAATGCCACTCCGTTTTTTTCGAAAAATCTTTATAACTTTTGGTGCAAAGGCCCTGCCAAGCTAATGTTTTAACAAAAGTTAGGCATGAGTTGGCCAAACAAAATGAGCGCCCCAAAGTGTGCGGTTAGGGGGAGGGGGGTGTTTTGGCCTCTCAAAGGTGTTCGAAAAAAATTTTTTTCTGCAAAGCTTAGTTGTTAGCATACTGTTATATGCAGTTTTGTGTGCTGAGTTCGAAAATGCATTCAGTTTCGTAAAATCTGGGTACTTTTCCCGAATATTAACTAGGTAATACTAGGTATTGTCCTGTCTATTGACTGCTTAAATATTTTGAATATTCGGACTCTTGGTACTGACACGAATCGTAAGGTTGTGGTGGAATTGAAGGACCAAGTGACTAAACAGACCATCATGCAACGAAAAAGAAAGGCTCTGTCTGCAAAGGCCCAGTATGCATCTGTCTACATTGGTTGTGATCTGACGCCGTGGCAAGCTAAGAAAGCTTTTGACTTGCGGAAGGAATTGCGACTACGGCGGGAAAATGGCGAAACCGATCTCTTTGTAGACTACCGCACGCTCTGCATTCGGAGTGCTAAGACCAAAGCCTCCATTTGTTAATGTTTTTGTTCTTTGTTCACCTTGATTCAATTCAGTTAGCACAGCGTATAGTCTTGATAAGTAGAGTAGATGTAAGTGAAGTGTGTTAAGGGCCGCATGTTATGTCAATCTCTGGCGATTTGTGGGCCCGTTGCCCAAGTGGTAACAAAAGAGTAAACTAAACTAGGTATACCTAGTTACCTACAGTAGTTACCTAGATAAAAAGTGCACCACACTGGCGTGGAATAGTTTCAGCGTACCAAAAAATGCGGTTGTTCCATTTGTTTCAGTACGGTCCAAAAAATTAGTGAAAATAAAACGGAAAATTTATTTCAGCACAGCGTACAGATTTTGAGTTTCAAAATGATTTTGGCTAGAATTAAGTGTTACTATGAAGTTTTTATGATGTTATCAATGGGGTTTGTTTCTCTTCAGAGTGTCTTCAACCGACTAGGTCATCCCTACAGCGACTGCCAATCAGCAGACGATCTTACAGATTTCATCTATGATGGCGATTACACTTATGAGGCGTGCTCCATCACCTGCAGACATTTCTTAATTTATGCATCTTCCTTTCCAGGGGTGTTTTCGAAGTTGCTTTCAAATGCGAATTGTGCAAAAGTGTGGGTGCTCTGACCCTCGCTTCCCTAAGCCTAAACGCGAAGCTATAACTACATGCAAGTCCGGAGAAAAAGGTACTTTGTCTAGTTAAAGTGGACTGACCTGCTTGGTTGCTTCAGCTGGCGATTGTTTGAATGCGTTTATAGAAGAAAATGGTGATTACCAGTTCACCAGTGGTTGTCACTGCAAACCTGCATGCAGGTATGATAGATTAGTGCTGTGAATACTGAATATGTATTGGAACAGTGTGGTGTTTCTCTTTCAGAACAGAAAATTACATCACCTCAGTGTCCAAGGCAAGATGGCCAAAAAACGACCACTTGTTTACGGTGTGTCTCACTGCTTATTATATTAGAATTGTGTATTCCAGCAGTAATATTTTCAGGCATTGACTTGCAGTGCAAACACGCATCCGGGCAAATTCTGTGACTATTTTAATGAGTAGAATTTAATTATCTTATCTTTTCCAAGGATGATCCTTATTCCTTCTAGAGCTAGCGCCATAAAACTGTCAGTCTACTACTCGACGCTAAGTTATGATGCAATGATAGAGCAACCAGCATTTGATGCAAGTCTTATCTCTATAGACTGATGGAGCAACTATATCCCAGTCTTTTAGGTGATTAGTCTGCTGCATGGAATCGCAGGTTATGCCGGGCTCTTTCTCAGTGCTTCAGTCATCTCTGTAATAGAGGTTCTTCTGCTCATGCTCCATCTGCTTACCGGCTGCCCATTGGAGCGCTTTCTCACCAAGCATAAACAGCGCTGCGATCTAGGGTAGGCTGATAGCTAGGGACGAGGTGTCAAAAACACTCTGACAGGTTTAGATACAGTCGTGCACCGTGTTCCGATGAAGCTACCACTGTATCACCGGTTGAGAGCAACCCTTTGCCTGTGCAACCACTGAAAATTGAAGATCTGCACTAGCCTAACATATGTATTTCCTAGAAATTGTTACACCAAACATTGAATGAATAGGTGACATTTGAACATTAATAGTTACTCTATTAAACTTAGGCTTAAATTTTGGATATTTCATTTAGTATGGATTATTGATGATAACTCCTACTCCTTGCAACAGATAGTGCCCCACATTTGTGCCAGACACAGTAAATTATAAACATGTAGCAGAATCGTTTTTGGATTTGGAAGCATGTGTCAGATATTTTCTGTGTTAATTTCGTGTAAGTCTACAGTCACTTTAGAGTTTTCATGAGGGCTCAGAAGATTTGTGAAAGATTGTGAAAGGTCTGTCTGACTAGACGTCAATACAAAAAATGACGTGGGCAAAAAAGCCGTATATCCTAAAAGCGTGGTTGCTTCTGAGCCGCTTAGAATATTGAATTTGGACTTGTGGTGAACGTGGCACGCCAAATCAATCCTGAGAATTTTTGGGAGTGTCAGATCACAGGAAAAGCGACTGAAAAGTCTGGAAAAACCTGGATTGCAAAGTAAATTTAAGAGTCAGTGGTATCTTTGGTTCAATCGAGTCTTGGCATGCCAAAATCGAACTTTTGCGTAAAGAGCGGTGCACTAATAGACATTCATGAGTTATGTTATATTAAACTTGCAAAGGGTTCCTACATGTGCATATGGGGGGTGCGGAAGGGGTACATAAGCACGGAGAGGGACATAAATAACGTACGTACCAAACGTTGCTAGAGCCTGCTAGAAAACCTCCAGATGCGTTTTCAAATCAATTTTGGCAATTACGCGCATTTCGCTAGGCAACTAGGCATGGAGATCTGGCTGTGCCTCTCTGAGCTGCGGACCATGCACATGTATAAAGGGTTTATGGATTTGACGCTCCATTCTCAAAATATAAAAAATCGGACTGCTTTGACTATGAATGGATCAAAACTTCCAACTCGTACTGATAAGAGATGGGACTAAAAATTGGGGCTTTTAGGTTACTTTTAACGTAGTTCAGTCAGGCACTTAACGCCGTTTATGGTACCGACACCATATAAGGTGCCGGTACCATATATGGTACCGGTACCGTAGGTAGTGGTACCATATATGGTACCCCCACCTTCGGGGCCTGTGGTGGTACCATATATGGTACCGGCACCATATATGGTACCCCCACGTTCGAGGTCTGTGGTGGTACCATATATGGTACCGGTACCATATATGGTGACGGTACCATATAAGGTGCCGGTACCATATATGGTACCGGCACCATATATGGTACCCCCACCTTCGCGTTTTTCCGGTACCGGTACCATATATGGTACCACTCTGTTCAGATTTCGCACCATATATGGTAGTGGTACCATATATGGTACCGGCACCCATGGCCATGGGTAGCGGTACCATATATGGTGCCGGTACCATATATGGTACCACCACAGTCGCCGAACGTGGGGGCACCATATATGGTACCACTACCCTCGGTACCGGTACCATATATGGTACCGGCACCTTATATGGTGTCGGTACCATAAACGGCGTTAAGTGCCTGACTGTATGTAGTTTTAGAATTTTTTGTCCAAAATCATTATTAATGAAATAAATTTTTCGACAATCTTTGGGAGGTCATAGCTCATCTGGAACCCTATATACCGTTTTTTTTTATTTCAAAATTTTTAGCTCTATCAATTTTATACAATTTGGTGTAACTCATTTAGGGCTGCGACCCGACGTTTGTGAGAAAATGTTGCCAGAATGCCAAAAAATCATGCAAAATTCCTAGTTTTGCGGTGTGCTAAACTTCAAATTTAACAATGCCACAACGTTTAAGCACTCGACGTAATATTACGACTTCATAATTTATTAAAGTTCATTTTAAAAAGTTTGGCAGTGGACGAAAATTGCTCGATTTTCTCAAAAACTCTGGACCTCTATAGCATTTTATATCAAACGATAGCAAATTAACAGACCTAAAATATTGGCACTATATTTTTAGCTTATGCGACCAGCCAAAATGATCTCCACATAAAACACTAATCGGCGCAAGGGGTTATGACGAGCGTTTAGCTTGTTAAGAAGATCAATACTTGCACCGATTAGGATTTTAAGTGTAGTTCATTTTGGCCAGTTTTTTGTCGTTAAATTTATAAGAGCCTTAGTCCTGGGGTTTGGTCAAATCTTCTCATATTTGTGTTGAATCGATAGCAAATTGTCATATTTACCCATATGTCCGTGCATGTCGGTCAATGATTTCGAATGATACGATTGGTTTAGTAAAGTTGTTTTCGCAAATGGGCAATTTTTTAAAATTTGTTATTCAAGGATCTTTGATGGAAAGTAAATCCACAGAAATATGCATCTAAGGTAGGCCTACTCATATGGAAAAATTGGTAGCTATCTTTCAATAGATGACCTAGAAGTTCTTTTTTCGATCTTTTCATAGTGATAATGATGACCATCGTTAAAAAAGGTCCTTAATCCCTTTGGGTTCGGACCGCAATCTTTCTAATTGTGGTTCTTCTGTAGCTAGGGCAGTGGTCCAGCTAACCGTACTTGCGCACTAATGTACGACTCTACAAGTAAATTTTATAGCAAGTTATTTAAGTGGGGTAGTTATAGTAAGTTCTAAGTTGTCTAGGGTTCTGGGGCTAATCGGCCGCTCAATCGATAAACGAAGGCGATATGCCGAGAGTTGGTAATCTGAGGTAGCAAGCAGTAGTTAGTTGTAGACGTGTTGGTGTGCTGTTGTGCAAAACAATAATCTGAAAGTGAATGGCAGTTGTCTGATACCAGAATCAGTCATATTTGCTGATGATTTAGAATTTGAGTGCGCACCGTTTGCAGGATTAGGTAGGTAGGATCTTGACACTTGGGACTATTTATACCCTAAATATCCATGCTGCGTGGAGCGCTTCCAAAAATGTAATTCACGGTCCACATCTGGCTTGGAATGGGAAAACGACGACGAAACAAACTATATACCGTCTTAGTCATAAGTTTTTGCTTATTCATATCATTCACAATCATAACAGTGAAATTTTTGCGGAAACAAGGAGTAAAGTTAATTTCGTGGAAGCGGACCCAAATGTCGTCTTGATTTCGCAACTCACAAGGCCAACTTAAACGTTATAAAAGTTTTGTAAAAATTAAGACAATTTTCATGTGAAATAGGCCGAACTTAGAGAGCCCTGCTGACCGGGCTAGCTTAAATTTTGAGCCCCGTTCAGGGATATTCAGCATCACGCAGTGCCGAAAAATTGGATCCATGCACAGGTTGACCTGTGCCAAACGCATAAAATTGACATATTAAATTAGATTTCAGTTGAACGTACAGTTGGTAGGTACCACCAAATTTCAGGTAAGTCCAGGTTCAGGTATCTCTAAAATCCAATTTCAGGTTCAGGTTCAGGTTCAGGTACATTTTTCAAAAGTACCCAGGTGTCAGGTTCAGGTTCAGGTACTTTCAAATAAAGACACAAATTTTCGGCTATGAGCTAAATCAATAGCGCTCCTGTTCCTTTTCATAAGAAAACGATCCATGTTCAAAGCAATCGAAATTTACAAACCAACAATTCGACAAAAACGAGAAAAACGCAAGACAATTTTTTGCGGTATGACGGACCGATCGCTATTGTAGTAGTAACCCCCACGCACTCCACGAACGTTCATTTCAAACTCTAATTTCCGGCATTAAGTTAAGGCTCAAGCTTACATAAGTTCTACTAGCTGACGCTTAAGCTTACGTTCAAGAAACAAACTAAAGCTTAGGCTTAGGCATAGAGGAAGACAAGCTTTCATAAAGGCAATTTCCGGATGGGGCTTTTCCATTTAATCGCCTTCATTTTTAAGTTACAGTACACGTACATTGTAGGTGCAGATAAATGTGCATTAGAGCTTCACGCACACCATTTTTAAGAACAAAACTGTAGAGCGTCAAGCAATATCTGATCTAACCAATTTCAAAAGTTGACAGTACGTGCTACTTGTATAGGGAAGTTAAGACAAGAAAAACCTGAAAAGTAGGTACCGACCTAGTAGGTGTCAGGTAAGTACTTTTATTTTCAAGTAGGTTCAGGTTCAGGTTCAGGTTCACAATTTTCAGGTTAATACCCAGGTTTCAGGTTCAGGTTCACGTATACCTACCAACTGTAGTTGAACGCTTTGGGATCGGTCTCAAAAATATCTCCTGAAAAATGTTTACTGCATAAGACTCTGCAATACGCAAGGTGACTGCTAAGACTTGAAATAAGTGTTGGTTGATAATCAGAGCACAACCATTCATGTAACAGATCATCCGCCGAAGGGGGGTTGGGGGTATGGCGCCGGCCGGGCGTCTGAGCCCAAATTTTGGGAGGGGGTCGGGCACTAAAAAACGCTCAAAAATCGCTATTTTCGGCTAAAAATCGTCAAAAATCGCTAATTTGGGCTGAAATACAGCTTAAAAGTGTTGTTTTTAGGCGATCTTGGCAATTTGTCTGTCTGAGTTTGCAAAAAATAGGGAAAATTTGCTCAAAAAATTACTTGCCAGAAAAATCGAGGGGGGGTGGGAAAAATCGTATCGGGGGAGCGCGTGTATAACGCAGTACTACATACGAAATACATACGAGTATAACACAGAAATACGCACATATCACTACCTTTTCCACCTAAGCAACGCAAGAAAAAATAACTAGGAATGCATAGAATAGATCGCACCGACACATCAGACTAGTTAGTTAAACACACGCATCGGACAAAGGAGAAAAATTACTACGTAGTAGTACTTCGCGTATTTGTTTAAAGCTTAAAAGACGTACATTGTACAGTACATAGAACAAAATTCAAGACACTTTTGGTTGCTTTTCCGGGAGAGGAAAGGACTCACATTTGCGCTTGTCTTGTCTTCCCGTGCTACAACCAGTCTTTAATGTGAATAGATTGATGCGTGTATGTACATAGGTTTTAGCTATAGTACGTACTCCAGCGTCAAAACAGCCAGAAAAGGCGACTTTTGGTATGTACTAAAACACCGCCTGATTTTTGGTTCAAACTGTAATAGCCTTCCCGTTAAGCGGACGCCCTCTTATGTACGTACATACATGTATACGCTGGGTCGGCCCCTCAGACAGCTGTGCAGTCGTAGCCAACTTTGATGGTGGGATCGGTCAAGCTTTCTCTTCGTAGACTGAGGTTCATAGTGACAAATGGCATGGCTTCGATGGCAAATGTACCGAACATATGACTCAGAGAAGTAGAGACCTGCACCGGCCGGGCCTGGTCGCCCTACAGAGGATTTTTAGAGGATTTCAGCCGGGCCGAGCCACAAAAATTGCATTTTCATAAGGGCCGGGCCGGGTGCGGGCCGCAAAAATTGGGTTTCCGGACAGGCCGGGCCGGGCCGTCAAAAAGACGCGCCGAGGCTCAGAAGAAGACCACGTCGCCCAGCTAAAGCGCCCCTCAGCTTCTGTCTTTGTCTTTCATTGGTGCCGAGACCCGGGATCGAACCGGGGACCCCCCCCCCCCCGAGGTCTCAACCCCCCTACCCCCCTCCGGATTTTTCCGGCCCATGTATGCATACGCGAGCACGTAACTGCAATGTAGGCAAAAATAAATGATCTCTTATATTTCCTGCAATTAGGTATGAGTTAGCACACAAAACAAGATGACTGACTACGTTTCAAAGTTTAATGAATTCAGAGCTTTTTGCAAATAACTCCTTATGGATGCGTCGGAGCGCGTTGGGCCTTATGACCAAAGTTGTAGAGCGGGCCGAGCTCTGTACTGTGGTTCAACCTAATCTGCGCAAAAATTGACTGGTAATCCTAATTTGCGCGATGGAAAAAAATCTACTTTTTTCGTAGTGGGTTTGAAAGCGATTTGGGCGCTGCGCTCGATTACTGATACCGTGAGGATTCTAAAAACGTATTTATATTCTTTGTAGGTCAACGGTTCCAAAGATATGGACTTGTAAAGTTACCCTAAGTATGTATTAGCGGTCGGGAGCGCGATCAGCCCAGTAGTTTTTAGTCGTCCATGGCTCCACGCAGCATGGATATTTAGGGTATAAATAGTCCCAAGTGATCTTGACCACAGGCCGAAAACGCGTAAGCTCGTGTAGAAAGAATATAGTAATTGATGTGTAAAATAATAATCCGACAGTCCTCTGATACAACATTTGGTCATTTTTGTAAAAACGTTACAATAGGAGTAGGTATCTCCCCATGTTTCCTAACAACAGCCAAGAAGAATAACGAAAATAGCTACGTTCGTTATACGATTTCGTTATCCTTACAACAGCACTTCTGGAAGAAGTAGAAACAACAAGAAGGCTGGTTAAGAAGTTTTCGTCCTAAAATCTAAGAGCTTTTCATTTTGGATTATAGGAAAAAGTTGTGTTTGAAGTTAGGAGTTTTTTCTGGCTGATTTTTTAAATCTGGATCTGAGTTTTTGACAAGAAGACTGCGCAAAAGTTAACAATCCTCAGTGACCGACCAAATTGATAGCTAGTCTGACCGATGTGCTCTATTTAGATGCGTCCCCTATAGGGGTACTTTTATATTTGGAAAACAGGCCATCCGGTGCGTAGCCTATTTAATGATGCGTCGGCCAGACTAATTACAGTAGGGACCGGCACGCGAAAATTCAAAATGCCCCTAGGCGAAATTGGGCTTCAGAATTGAAAAGAGCACACTTTATACAGTCTAACAAAACAAACCGGAACGGAATTGGTTGGATAATAAGCGAGTTATGACCGTTTAACTGCGTCACCCAGCGTGCCACCTTTTCTTCCTAGAAAGTTGACCGCAACGTGCATACCGATATGACGGATGTACTTTATCAGACTGTCACTCGTAAACCCCTGCGCCGATTTTGATGGGACCTGTGTCATTCTAATCGCAATGCGATTTTCTTTTACATTTTTTATATACCAAGACTGTAGGACTGCGTCTACCACCTTTATATACCGAACAAACACCGAACCAGGTGTAGCTGCGGAGGGCGGAAATCAGGAACCGATCGCAAACAGAAATAAATGTTTTTAATGACCATAATTAATTATAAATTAACAAGTTTTATCGATAAATATAGATAATCGATTATTTTTGGCAATATTCCAAAATTTCAAAATCGTCCAAAACGGTCATGTTATATATCGTTTGAAAGCCCTTCATCTGACGAGTCTAATGATCACTACATCAGCATAGGGAACGCCCCGGGCGGCCTGTTTTGCCAAATATAAAAGTACCACTAGAGACGCAAAAGTATAGGCACGCTCTGGAGGGCCTGTTTTCCAAATATAAAAATACCCCTAGGGGACGCATCAGTATACGCACGCTCTGGAAGGCATACATGGGCCGGAAAAATCCGGAGGGGGGTAGGGGGGTCTGGAGACCTCGGGGGGGGGGGGGGGCCGGCGAGGGGGGTATGGAGTATGTATGTATGGACGGCCGAGGCGGGTATTGGCCGGCGAGGGGGTAAACCCCCTTACCCCCCGGCCCATGTATGCTGGAGGGCCTGTTTTCCAAATATAAAAATACCCCTAGGGGACGCATCAGTATAGGGCCCGCTCCGGAAGGCCTGTTTTAATAACATAAAAGTACCCCTAGGGGACGCATCGGTATAGGGCACGCTCCCTAAGCCTGTACAGGGCACGCTCCTAAGGGCCTGTTTTCCAAATATAAAAATACCCCAAGGCGTACGCATCAGTATAGGGCACGTTCCGGAGTCGTATAGTGATAAGAAAGTTAATTAATTAATTAATCCATTTGTGACCTTCCCTGTTCCCCCCCCAGCTACACCTAAGCCCAAACACCTTGGTAGCTCGAACAACTAGAACTGAATAGTAGAGTGTGAACTGGTATTCCTGTGTTTTCCAGGTACATTTGTACATGTCACAGCGGGGCTGGGATTCTGCTCCCCTCCCACGCTCCCACTGACTTGGGACAACCCCCCCCCCCCCAGATAGGGGAGTACCCCACCAAAACGATCTTTTCCACTCTCCCTCTCCGATGTTTCTGGCTCAATTTTTTTTTACAGTTTCAGTTTGCTTCAGTTTTTTACAGTTTGTACTTTGGTGAGAAATTCCGACTTTCGTTCGTTACTGGACTACCTTCTGTGCCTGTTTGCGTTGGAATATGCAACTCAAATTTGGGCAAAACATATCTATCATACTTATGAATAAATTCTGAAAATTTGAAGAAATTCCACTGACATATAAATGAAAACGAATTATATGAAGTTAACTCGAATAAGCGATTACAGTTTTTTTCCGCTTTTGTACCATATTTATTGACTACACACGTTAAGCCTGAGCAAGATTCACCTTATATTGATTAGCAGAGACGCAAAACTACTGAAGGAATGTAAAGAAGCAAAATTAAAACCATTGGCTTTGGGCTGCTCAGGATCCCCAATACGTTCGTATTCGATACCCCCTAATTTTAACGACCTCATCGACTTTAACCCAATTTCCGGGATCTTTGGCGGACCTAGGAGACCAATGCTCAGTCATTTGAGTAAGAGCATCACCCAAACTAAAATTTAAGCGGGCGCACCTTTTTTATTTGTTCTTTGTTTA
Source organism: Sabatieria punctata (assembly GCA_030248155.1). Classification (NCBI taxonomy): domain Eukaryota; kingdom Metazoa; phylum Nematoda; class Chromadorea; order Araeolaimida; family Comesomatidae; genus Sabatieria; species Sabatieria punctata. The sequence goes on along the minus strand of JASANB010002134.1, from coordinate 22,665 downwards.
CGAGCAAACTTTCGTTTTCTGAAAAAATACCAATTCCGCCTATGCTTAACCATGTAAAATTTCAATCTGATTTCCGGGATCTTTGGCTGCATCGATGCCGAAAAAAAATGGCTCAAACGAAAGATGATCAATGCCTCTTTATTACCGTCGGGCGCACCTTTTGAGATCATAAACTTTTTTTTACACTGACGCTGTTTTTCCGCTTATTTTAGCCAAAAACAACCGCAGCTTGGCGTATACCAAGGCGATTTGGGTGAATAGTTATGTTAAAATAATCAAAACAAATAACCATAAAAAAAGAACGCGCCTTTCTACCCGCATTTTTTAAAAAAAGATGATTTTGACCCCCGCGACACCAATGTGGTGAAAACGCGCGAAGAAAATTAGGCACGCGGTACGGCGCAAAAATGGCCGCCGTTGCCGGTCCCTAATTACAGTCATGTCTCGTTATTTAATTCGGACCTGGTTAATCCGGATATTCGCCTTCCGTTCCGGACAAGATTAGGAAAGCACCGGTAGAAACAAACGATTTTTCCGTTCAGCTCAGCTCACCTGAACGGAAAAATTTGCACAACCATTGCGAACGAACAAGCTGACATTTTTTCCTGCAAATTTGTCAGCCACTACGGTTTCTGCAACAGAAACTTCAGGTCAATTTACAGAGCAAACCGCCAAGAATTGAGCTCACAGCAGGCTTTCAAATTTTTCCATTCAGTTCAGCTGAACGGAAAAATTGTTTGTTTTTGTTTCTACCGGTGCAGGTCCCAATTTCCCCCATGTTATATGACTCGTTAATCGGGACAGAAGATTTGTGGTCCCAACTTCAAAATTTGTATGGTAAAGTGATTCGTTAATCCGGATTTGGTTTAGTTTGGATAAAATCCATGCGCAATTTTTCAATTCAGGTGTGAATTTTCAATTGAATAATGCTTTTCGTTGAGTCAGGATGTGATAATTTTTGCCTTTTTTGGTGCAATAATCAGCTGAAATATGTTTTTTTGGGTTTTAATTAGGACGTACAGCTGCAGAAGCTGATATGCAGCTGACAAAAAGCTGTCATTTGGGCCTTTGACCCGAAAAACAGTGTTTTAGCTTTGATTCGTTAATCCGGAAATTCGCTAATCCGGACAAAATTGGCCGGTCCCAACTTGTCCGGATTAACGGCCTTGACTGTGCCACTAATGCAGCTCGTTAACTTTTACCGGAGGTTATTTATTAGGAGTTTTTTCTGGGATTTCTGTAATTTCAGCTACAACAAACAAACAATGAAATGATTTGCCTTGTGCCAAATATTTGTAAGATTGCCGAACGCGACTGACTCTAAAAAAGGAATGGGGTGGCTGTGACACACCGAAAGGGGTGTTGTGTTGGCAATGACGAACATATTCGAGAAGTTCAACTATTCGCCAGTTCGGGCTGTTTCGCTCGGAATCAGAAGAGGCTCCTCACCTGTTCGTAACGGTTGTGATTCTCTGTCGTCTACTGAGGACGAAAGCACCGCTTGCCTAGGTGCAAATAATAATAATAATTCCGGTAGGTCTCTAGCAGATAAGTGCTAAAAGATAGGGCCTTCTTAACAGTAGTATTAATGTCTCACAACACAGAGGTGTCCTTTTAAGACCGTCGTTTGGCCATCTCTTCTGACGAAGATGAACAGATGTTGACTCGGAACGGAAGCGACCACTCTCCTATTGGTCTCGCCCAGAACAAGTCCCACCGCGTTCGGTTAGTGGTCTATTGCCTGTACTGTCTGGCACTTAACGCCGTTTATGGTACTAGCACAATGTATAGTGCCGGTACCTGGGCTAGTGGCACCTTATATGGTACCCCTACGTTTGGGGACTGTGGTGCAACCACAAATGTATATACAGTGTTGGCCAAAAAAGGACCGCCTAGCCATTTTTCGAGTTTTCAGAATAATTTCAAATGGCCGCTATTCCGTCAATTTTCAACCGAATGAAAATATTTTTGGCACGATTATTAATATTCGTTAAGAGTTTGTTTTGGCGAAGTCCTAGCCTGCTAGCCTTCTGTAGCCTGCAGTTATGACCTTGCGAAATGAACTGACCCGAATTTTCAGACATCAATTTTGAACATAAATACATATCTCACGAACCCTTCATCGGATCTTTCCTAAATTTTGCAGGCTAACCAATCTTTATATGGGCTTAAGAAGTTGAAGAGCTCAACTTTCTAGCACAACCCGTTAAAATCTGGCGGATTTTTACTTTCAGTCAAGGTGAAAAATTAGCATTCTCAAAAATGAGGGTCTTATCTCTTGCACAGAAAGTAGGGTTATACGAACTAGTGGGGTGTGGATTACAATTGCCGCAACTAAGGCTACGCAATGAACACCTAAATTAAGCCATACAACCGTGCTGTGCTTTATGTTCAAAGGGCACCACCCTCATTTTTTTGCAATTTTTCACCTTAATTGAAACTAAAAATCCCCCGATTTTAACGGGTTGTGCTAGAAAGCTGAGCTCTTCAGGTTCTTAAGCTCATATAATGATTGGTTAAGCTGGAAAATTTAGGAAAGATCCGATGAAGGGGTCCTGAGATATTTATGTTCCAAGTTTGACGTCTGAAAATTCGGGTCAGTCATACATGTACTAGGGGGGTTGGGGGGGGTTACCCCCTGCTGGAAAGGCCAAACCCCCCCTCACCCCCCCCCCCCGAGACAGGTTAAGGGACCCCTCCCCTCGACCAAAAAATACAAGTGGTGGTAGTGGCTCCAGTATTAACAAACTGGGTCAGAAATCACTAATTTTTAGCCTAAAATTCACTTGAAAAGCCTTTGGAAACCGAATTTGGCGTTTCCACTGCTGATATTTAAGAAAAATCGGTGTTTTTGGAAGCTCTTTTTGTCATTTTTTGCTTGTTTTTAGCTTTAAAACGCTATTTGGCAGCTTAAAATAGCGATTTTTAGCGTCCTTACTGAGAAAAACGTGCTAAAAACGCATTTCTAGGCGTTTTGGAGCTTTTTGAAATTTGGGTCCCCCACCTGGGCGAAACCCCCCCTCGACCCCCCACCTGAGGAAACCCCCCCTACCCCCCTCCCCCCAGGTCGGCCCGGAGCTGTTACATGTATGGGGTCAGTTCATTTTGGAAGGGCATAACTCCAGGCTACAGAAGGCTAGCAGGCTAGGACTTGGCCAAAACAAACTGTAGGCAAATATTGAGAATCGTGCCAAAAATATTTTCATTCGGTTGAGAATAGACAGCCCAAGCTATCTCTTTTTATGACGTTATCATAAGGTGCCGTTACCATATATCGTCGCCACTATGGTAAAACGAGCCAAGTAACAAAATGGAAAAAATGGAGTTAAGTGGGAAAAACTATAGCTAAAGCACCTAAAAACGTTTTGGCGAAGGAACGAAGTCGAAATTCGATCTGTGTCAGGAGATACAACCATGTAACCAGAGGCATGTGCACGGACATCATCACGTGATCCTGGTAAAATGAGCCAAGTGCTTTGTGCTTTTCCTGTTCGCTGACTTAATTTAACACAAGTGACACATGCAGAATATTTTGCACACCATTTATGTACTTGTATTTAAGGTAAAAAATATTTAAGAGCCGGTTTTTCTAAGTATCGACTCTTCCCGGACAAATCTCAACTTTTTGTCTCCGATTTGGCTAAAATTTTGTATTTTGGTTTAATATGACCTAAAAAGACATTTTATCACCTTCCCGGCCATTTTTGAGAGGGTCACTTTTTCGACCCAACCTCAGCTTTCGGCTTATAACTCGGGAACGAATCAATGTAGAAACTTGCGGATTGCATATTTAGAATCAGAGCGTTCTCTTTCAAACGATACCCTACTCGCCCAGATTTCCGACAAAAATTATTTTTCGAATCCATTCCGGGCCCGATACAACACCGAGTCCGAACATTTTATTTCATGGAAATGTAGCGCTATCTATTCGCTTTCGAACACACAAAAAAAATCGAGAAAAAAAGGGGGGTCAAATTGAGTTTTTGGGCCTTGAAAGTTGAAAATCCGAGAAATTTTGTATAAATTTGCCTTCAGCAGGCATACACTGCAAAGAGCAAAACATGGTCAATTGTGGACCGATCTCCAAGATTTCTGCCATACATATTGCACAGTATCTCTTCCATACATTGCACAATTCTGGACTTCCTTAGACTTGCTTAATGCTTTCTGACTCGAGTGACCTGGCTTCAGGCTTACTTTTAAAAGATAATGAAGTCGCAAGTCAAATTTGCGTTGTGCCCTGATTAGTAGCTGATCACAGAGACTGTGACAACTTTCTACTGTCTAGTTTATGTCAAATTATTATGGAATAGTGATCCACCAATCGACCAAAACTTGAAGTTTTGTTTTTGACTGTGACAACACTGGTCTGGCTAGTATCAGTAGAATGTCAAACAGTGGCAGATGGAACAAGAGTGACGTGATCGAGAGTGGCAGATCGAACAGCAACGATGGCAGACCGAACCATGCCAGTGTGATCGCAAGCAGCAGCAGCGCCTTGATCGTATGTTCGCCAGGTGTTGGACTTGGTACAGCAAGGCTCCTGTGAAGGAGGAAACGGCTTTGTGTTCTGGCACTTCAGATGTCCAAGTTGGCTTGTTAGATACACCATTCAGTGGGTTTATGGTCAATCCTCCTTTCAGTGGGCATTCTCCTATCAAGTCTGATCTCTACATCCCACTGTCCTTTGGTACGGACCGATCGCACTATGTTTTCGGCTGTTATCGATACTGGGGCACAGGTCAACATCATTAGTTCTTCAGTTGCTGATCAGACAAAGGCTCACTGGTTGCGTCATATTCTCCAAAGTCGCACTTTTTGAAACTGAAAAACTGATGAGCCAGAAGACTTGTGAAGGGAGGTTCAATGGGTCTTGGCACCAATGAAACGAAAGTTGGCTTTACTGGTTAGTTGCTGACTCGCACAACACAACAGAAACACACGATCACATAGCAACGATTCAGGAATTCCCGGTATTTTTACTCTCGGTTTCCAATCCCGATTCACACTCTCTCTAATACAGAGAAATACCGGGAAATATATTTTATAGCAGTATTGACAGTTTTTGCAGATACTATATATTTCAGTGACATCTACTACCAGTATACCCAACTTTCTTTTGACAGAACCAACGGCACGCAAAACTTAAAATAAGTTTTCAAATGACTACCACTGGCTCAATTTGAGTGAACAGCCATGCTTTGCAGCTTCCGATCCGATCCAATGTGCAGGGGCCTTAGGCCTGCGATCAGACTTGAGGTCCATTTTGCTTCCCCGTGATTCGTCATCTCGGACGTTGCCCTTCTTTCACTGCCAGCCACTCCTAGCCATGCTGCTGGGTGCCGGTCACCAGGAGGGCGGCCGGCGTGTCGATGCCATGATGCTGACAGCTCCCGACGGCCAAGGGCTCCCCGGCATAGTTGGTTTCTCAGACAGCTTCTGACGTCATAGATGTTCTTCCCAACGCGGCATGCTTTGTGGAGCAGCTTCGGTGCAATGGCAGATCCAGTTGGTTCCTATTTTACCTACTCGCTGTAACCAACTTTCGGTGGCCTGGGTGGAGCGTTGTGCCGACGACCAACTCTTTGCAGCAAGAAACTTGCCGCGCTGAGAGGATGAACCACTACAACCGCTAGGGATGCAGGGGCCGCCGTGACTCAGAGGCAGCGAGCTACCCACTGAGCCAACGATGCGGCCTGCTTTGCAGCTTTTTCTTTAGTTCCAAATATTTTTATATTGGTTTATTAGGCCGTGAACGTTATGTTATAAACTTTCAACTTTATAAAGGTCTTCAATTGAGCAAAGCCAGTCATTGATTGGCTTTTGCTACACAACTCTTTTGGTCCAATTGACATCGAGCTGCCTGGTGCCTGCCAAACCAAAACCCATTCAACATAAATCTGATCTCACAGTCTACTGTAGCTTAGCCCGTTATGAGAGAAATTCCTTGAGAAAACCGACAAGAAATGGCATCAGTAGCTAAACTGGATGTTGCAAACATTTATGTTTTATCATGCTGCATGCGTTTTGATCGATTTCCCGATATTCTCGGTATTTCCCGGTTTTTCCTGGTATTCTCATTTCGCGGTAACCCCGGTTTTACCAAATCCCGATATTCCGCTCCCAGTTGCATCAGTATTGGTGGATCACCATTCCATAATAATTTGACACAAATAAGACAGTAGAAAGCTGTCACAGTCTCTGTGATCAGCTACTAATCAGGGCACACCGCAAATTTGACTTGCGACTTCATTATCTTTTAAAAGTAAGCCAGAAGCCAGGTCACTCAAGTCAGAAAGCATTAAGCAAGTCTAAGGAAGTCCAGAATTGTGCAATGTATGGAAGAGATACTGTCCAATATGTACGGCAGAAATCTTAAAGATCGGTCCACAATTGACCATGTTTTGCTCTTTGCAGTGTATGCCTGCTGAAAGCAAATTTATACAAAATTTCTCGGATTTTCAACTTTCAAGGCCCAAAAACTCAATTTGACCCCCTTTTTTTCTCGATTTTTTTGTGTGTTCGAAAGCGAATAGATAGCGCTACATTTCCATGAAATAAAATGTTCGGACTCGGTGTTGTAGGGGGTCAAATCGGGCCCGGAATGGATTCGAAAAATAATTTTTGTCGGAAATCTGGGCGAGTAGGGTATCGTTTGAAAGAGAGCGCTCTTCTGATTCTAAATATGCAATCCCCAAGTTTCTACATTGATTCGTTCCCGAGTTAAAAGCCGAAAGCTGAGGTTGGGTCGAAAAAGTGACTCTCTCAATAATGGCCGGGAAGGTGATAAAATGTCTTTTTAGGTCAAATTAAACCAAAATACAAAATTTTAGCCAAATCGGAGACAAAAAGTTGAGATTTGTCCGGTAGTTAAGGAGCAAAAGTCGATTCCTAGAAAAACCGGCTCTTAAACTGATATTGAAGCTAATTCACGAAAATGTAACAAATATTTAAAAGGCGATTTTCTCGATTTCGACTTTCTGTTACTTGGCTCGTTTTACCATAGTGGCGACGATATGATGATGGTACCATAATATGATGCCTCTAGCCTAGGTACCGGTACGGTTAAGAGCCATACTGTAATCTAGTAGCGCTTGTCACTGTGAGCAGGTGTTTACAGTCGGCAACTGTCCAGCTCAGCAAGCGATGGAGACGAAGTAGTGTCACCAACTCCGCCAAAGCCAGAAGCTTCGCCTCCATGGCTGTGTAAGCCCCGACTGATCAATGGTGTTAAGCCAGCCATGGTCAAAACTGGTCTGCCTAACAAGAGACGCAAAGCTGTGGTCGAATCCTCCAGTTCGGATGACTCGGACGGAGGCAGTCGGGTTAAGTCTCAACTGAAAAGACTGAAGACCCACAAACACTCTTCACTGGCTGAGGGCAAGGGTAGAGTAAGGGCTGTTCTGTGTGACGACAGCTCAGATGAAGAGCTTACGGCTTCACCGAAACTTGAAGCTGAAAGGAAAGGCGGTGTTGAAGAAATGGCTGATGCGAAAGATGCGAAGAAACAGTTTATGGAAGAATTAAAGGTATATTGCACTTACAGTCAGGCACTTAACGCCGGTTATGGAGCCGACACGATATATGGTACCGGCAGGCACCCATGGCCATGGTACCTATGGTGCCGGTACCTTATATGGTACCACCACAGCCCTCGAACGTGGGGGTACCATAAACGGCGTTAAGTGCCTGACTGTATTAGAGAGTGATTTCAGAGCCGTTGTCTGCAGTTCTTCAACACAAGTACGGAATCACAATTGACCAAGTTAGCCAGGTGCAGCCACAAGGTTGCTAGAACCATCCTTGCCGAACGACCGTTTGCCGACTTCGACAGTTTGGTTAGTCAGCTTGACGTTTTCTAAACTGTTGGCCAACCTTTTAGGCCGAAACTTCACTCAAATTGCTGGTTTCCGCTCAAATACTGCGCAAAATCACAGTTTGTAGTAATTCTCTGGCTAAGGTGAAAGGCCAAGGGTTTCCGTTCGGGGTTCTAGTAGTTAAGAGTTGTAAAAACTTTTTTGAAGGCCAAAGAAGCTTTATTTATGAAAATTTTTCATTTCGAATTTTTTTGTCAAAAAACCTTGCATGAAATATAGCTTGTAGGAGATGCAAGGATGCATCAGAAGCAACTTTAAATACAAAAGCTGATACTTTGGTTCAAACATAGTGTTGCAGCCTGAGAGTCGATATTCTACCTGCAGCATTGTCACAGAGTGGCTGCTGCCCTTCAACACCTATTTTAGGCTTAGAATGGACATGAAATTGATAGAACTGCACTGCTAATGTATATCTGAGACTAAATTCAGCCATTCGCCCACAAAATTTCCATACTCTGAATAATAATAAAAAATTTTTCGAAATGGGCCTTAAAAAAAACTTTAAAAACACTACCAAAATTTTGATTTTTGACCGGCACCCAAACATACACAGGGAAAACGACTCTTTCCATATGGCTAACGCGCGTTAGCAGATCGCGTTAGCTGCGTCTTGTCATCGCGTTAGCTGAGTCTTGTCATTGCGTTAGCTGCGTCTTGTAACCGCGTTAGCTGCGTCTTGTCATCGCGTTAGCTGCGTCTTGTCATTGCGTTAGCTGCGTCTTGTAACCGCGTTAGCTGCGTCTTGTCATCGCGTTTAACTATCGTAACGCGGTCCGCGTTTTAAGATCGCGTTAGCACATCGCTAATACGTTAAACGCGCTTCTGCTTAAAGACTGCAAAAAAAACAGATCGCGTTTAACTTCTCAGCAGTGAGAGGCGCCCGGGCGCGTTAGCACATCGCTGATGCGTTAAACGCGATCTTGTTATGTGATTTGCTAAGACACATTAGCAGATCGCGTTAGCCGTCTGTAAAGAGTCGTTTTCCCTGTGATACCTTCACTAGACCAGCCCCCGAATTTGGGTTCAGAGCCCCGATCTTGATAAAAATTGCAACAACCCATCAACAATTTATCTGTCTTGCATTCAAAAAAGATTAATTGAAATCGGTTGAGATTAGCGGTTGGTACAGTAAAAAATCTGCAGGGTTGTTTGTACGGAGCCTGTATATAAGAATAAGGATGGTTCTAAACAGGCCCCGAGTGAGCCAAAGTTTGGTGTTTGAGGTAGAGACTGCGTCAGTGGCCAAGGTGGTCTACGGCTATCTGCGGGAGATGAAGGACGAGAGTAGTCTGGAACAGCTGCTCAACGACTGCAACCAAAGGGCCCACAACCTACGGCTCACTGCCGATTCTACCACACCCTCTGCTACCAATCACCTAATCACTGACAGGTTGTACAGTCAGGTCAAGCACTTAACGCCTTTTATGGGGTAACGGTACTTAGGGTAGTGGCGCCATATACAGGGTGTCTTAAAAAAATGATCACATTTCTTTTTACTGCCATTTCCGCAAATTTTGACCAAATAGGCTGAAATTTGGACCATAGGTGCCAAAACTCGGGCAATTTTATGTGTTAAAGTTTGGTGCACTAGGCTTGACTCATTCCCGAGAAATTTCAAAAAAAGTGAAATTTGTTAAATCAATAGTGAAAGCCGATCACCGAAAAAATGATCACATTTCTTTTCACTGCCATTTCCGCAAATTTTGACCAAATAGGCTGAAATGTGGACCATAGGTGCCCAAACTCGGGCAATTTTATGTGTTAAAATTTGGTCACTAGGCTTGACCAATTCTCGAGAAATTTCAACAAAAGTGAAATTTGGTAATTTCAATACCAAAAGCCGGTCACCGAAAAAACGTTACATTACATTATCGCCTAAACTCTAACGATAGCGTTGGAGTTCATGCGTCAACTTTTTACACACGAATTACCCTGAACTTCTGCGTTTACACTCCAAATTTCATCCAATTCCGTCAAAAATTAGAAAAGATATAGGAAAAGGAAATGTTTCCATTTTTCGGTGACCGCCTTTCACTATTGAAATTACCAAATTTCACTTTTTTTGAAATTTCTCGGGATTGAGTCAAGCCTAGTGCACCAAACTTTAACACATAAAATTGCCCGACTTTTGGCACCTATGATCCAAATTTCAGCCTATTTGGTCAAAATTTACGGAAATGGCAGTAAAAAGAAATGTGATCATTTTTTTGAGACACCCTGTATATACCGGTTTGTTCCACTAGCCTAGGTAGTGTTACCATAAACGGCGTTAAGTGCCTGACTGTAGTACTCTAGTTTTTGGTTATTTTGTGCTCGTTTTTTAGTTTACAGCTGAAACCGTACCAGCAGATTGGACTGAGCTGGCTGATTCTCATGCACCAACAAGGTCTCAACTCAGTTCTGGCCGATGAAATGGTGAGCTCAGCTTAGCACAGTTGTTAGGGTGAAAAATTTAGAAAAAAATTTGAAAAATCTATATGCAATTTAAGGCAAAAAGTGTGAAAGTTCACGTACATACAGACAATTTTTTGTAAATTCTTTGGAGGAAGCCAACATTTTATCTAGCAACCTGCATAATACTTTTTTTGCATTGAGACTAATAACAACGACTAAAGAAATCCTTCCTTAGGTTCACCTAGAAGTGCCTCTAAGACAATTTTCAGTTATAGGCACAGGCAGTGTTTAGACCTGTATTGGCGTTTTCGAACACCTTTCTTAACAGACTTGAGGTGCAAAAGTGGAAAATTTGTTCTAACTAACTGTACTAGCACGCTGGACCCCTTTAAGACGACTTTCAAAACAGATTTTTTTCCAAAATTGTTGGCCTTCAAAATAATTTTTTAAACAACTGTGCGGCTTAGCCGGTTACATAACGTTCCTATAGGTCAACAACACTAAATAACCGTCTTGTTTGTCTACAAGTTATGGTGAATAGCAGATAATTTGTCTGTTTAGGGCCTGGGCAAGACAGTGCAAGTGATAGCTTTTCTGGCGCACCTCAAAGAAGTCGGCAACCGTACGCCGCATCTGGTTGTGGTTCCCTCATCAACCATAGGTGCTTGTTGGTTGCTGTTTTATTGCAGTTCGTTTCCTCTATACATCCGTTAGTCCTCTCCTTGGCTGGACATTGCCCACTAGCCGGAAATTCCAAAGCCGCCACCTATTTGTGGCGTTTGAGCCGAAAATAGCGACTTTTTTTAGCATTTTTCAGAACTCTATTTACGCTTCTCTAATTTAGGCTCAATCTCTTCGGTTTATCTCAAGCGTCAACCACATTCTGTCAACTTAGTCAGACCCCTTTCTGACCGATTCTTCCCGCTCAGGGACTTTTTGGAAGAATTTTGTACAATGTATATGCCAAATGCATATGGCATGACTAGAATTGATGTGTGTATTAGTGTCCATGCGTGTACTAGGGGGGTTGGGGTTACCCACTGCTGGAAAGGCCAAACCCCCCTCAGCCCTACTCCCGAGACTGGTTAAGGGACCCTACGACCCAAAAAAATACAAATACCAGTAGTGGCTGCAGTTCTAACAAACTGGCTCAGAAATCACTAGTTTTTAGCCTAAAATTCGCTTGAATAGCCTTTGGAAACCGAATTTGGCGTTTCCACTGCTGATATTTAAGAGAAATTAGGGTTTTTTGAAGCCCTTTTTGTCAGTTTTGCTTGTTTTTAGCCTAAACCGCTATTTGGCAGCTTAAAATAGCGATTTTTAGCCTGCTTACTGAAAAAACGTGCTAAAAACGCATTTCCAGACGTTTTGGACCTTTTTGAAATTTTGGACCACCCTCTCGGCGAAACACCCCTCGACCCCGCACCTGAGCAAAACCCTACCACCCTCCCCCTAGGTTGGTCCGGAGCTGTTGCATGTAGGGAGACAGGGTATGTCTGCAGACAACTGGCTGTCCGAACTGAAGCGCTGGTGTGTCAGTCTGGCTGTGCTGGCCTACTTCGGAAGTCAGGACGAGCGGGCCGAAATTCGTGCGCTCATCTCCAAGAAAATCCGCTCCGGTCGGGTAGGTGCTTTCTCTTTCTTGCCGGCAACAATAGACCGCACAAACCGTAATGGGGCGTGGCGTTACAATTTTGGGACCCCCGTTACACCTGGGCTTGTTTATAGTCCACTTTAGCATTAGTCCGAAGGGTATGCTAGACGTTAGCATCATACACGGGCCGGAAAAATCCGGAGGGGGGTCTGGAGACCCCGGGGGGGGGGGTCCCCGAAAAAAGGCCAAAAAACGCCTATTTTGCCTTAAATAAGCGAAAATAATTTTGCCTTAAGTTTGCCTCTGGGCGGGTGGGGCGAGGGGGGTATGGCCAGCCGAGGGGGGTATGGCCGGCCGAGGGGGAGGGGTATGGTTAACATTGCAATGGTGGGTAGGGTAGGTGCTCACTACTTACATCATCGTCTAACAGATTATTTATTCCCCCAATGGGGAGGGAGGGTTGGCGTAATGCAAGGGCCGGGGGCCTTCCCGTCCTCGGGAAATTCTCAATTTTGGCAATTTTTAAGGGGAATTGGCAATTTTACAGCGATTTTTTTGCTTTGTCGGGTATCTCCCTACCGCTCCAGCCAGGAGACGTTTTCGTATTTTTGCAGCCCGTGTTGGTGGTCTAGGCTCGGCGGGGGCGATGACCCGAAATTCTGGGCTCGAGCTCGAGTTCTACAAATCGCTGTCGCATTTTTGTAAAAAATCATTCAAAATCGGGACTCATACAACCATGTACAGTATATAAGTAGCTGTTTTAGAAGTTAGTTTTTGGGTATTTTAGTGTCCGGAATTGTAGAAAAAGATGCAAAGAAATTGACAAAGAATTTGCGGAGGCTGGTGGTGATAGAAAAACGCTGAATTTTGCACTTTACACAGTGAATTAGTGTGTGTACCGAACCGAACAGTCGACGAACCGAGCGTCGACGAACCGAACCTATAACGGGAGTTTGAGTGAGTACGGTGTTAAGTTTAGCTGGATGTCATTGTGACCACCTACCACATGCTGCGATCGGGTTCAGAGGATTTGTCCTTCCTGCGCAAGACTAAACTCAACTACGTGGTTTACGACGAGGCGCACATGCTAAAGAACTGCAAAAGTCAGCGCTATCGCAATCTGCTACGCATTAAGGTTAGTTATTATTCTTTTAAACAGAATAGGACCTTACAATTTGGTACTGCTACTACTGAAAGGGAGCTTAGATGCCCACATACATGTAGCTGGCTATTCGGCTGTAGGTTTCGGGTCCAAAATAGGTTTCTGTACTATGTCCAAAAGGGGTTTCAGGGACCTTTTTTTGGTGACCAAAAGTGGGTTGCAGCCACCTTTTTTGGGCTCAAAGAAGGGTTTTGTGGACTAAAAATCCTGTCTGAACTGCAAAAATGCCGTTTGAAACCCTCTTTTCTGCTTAAAACGTGCAAAAACCCTTATTTGATCCGATAGAATAGAGCTAAATGCATTTGTGAACCCCCATTAAGAGATTTCGAAACCCTAATTACCATACATGTGCATGGTCGGTGGCTCAGGGAGGGACGGCCAGGTCTCCATGCGTAGTTGCCTGGATATAGGTGCAAATTTTCGGTGGGAAATTCAAATTTTGGCGGGAAATTTGAATTTTCGCCCAAAATTTTGGCGGGAAATTTGAATTTTATCCAAAATTTTGGCTGTAAATACGAAATTTTCGGTTAAAATTCAAAAATTTGCGGTAAAAATCAAATTTTCGACAAAAAATTGCCAAAAAACCACTTTTCTGGTAGAAACATTGTCAAAAAATCGAAATTTTCCAGGAAAATTTGCAAAAATTTCGGGTTTGGTGCGTAGTTGCCTGGAAGAAGGGTGCGTAGTTGCGTAGTTGCCAAAATTGATTTCAGTGGCTTAAAAACGCATCTGGAGGCTTTCTAGCAGCCTCTAGCAACGCTTGGTAGATTTTCATTTTCGTCCCCCCCTGTCCCCCCCTGGGCACCCCCCATGCACATGTATGCTAATTACGGTTCCGGTCTGGGCCTCTGAAACCCTAACTTTGGATTTCAGGAACTCAAATTAGAGTTCCGGAACTCTATTTAGGGTTTAGGAAACCCAAAATAGGGTTCCGGAACCCGTATTAGGTCTTCAGAAACCTAATTTAGGGCTCCGGCCGCAACCCTATCTGTGGACTCAGTAACCCTACTTAGGGCTTCAGAGACCCTAATTAGGGTTCCATAACCCTATTTAGGCGTTAGAAACTCTATTTAGGGTTTTAGCAACCCTCTTAAGGTTTCAGAAACCCAAATTAGAGCTTTTGAAACCCTGAATGTGGTTTATGTAGTCTAAAATCCCTGTGTAGCCCTACGAAACCCTAATTTGATATTGAAAACAGTCTTGAAACCCTATCTTGGTTATCAGTTTGTACTTGGGCACCCTGAATTTTTGTGCTTTTCAACCCAAAATAGGGTTTCGGGGTTCCAGCAGCCCCCAGAATCCGGCTGCGGGATTTTTTCCGAAAATCGGGCCAAACGCCCTAACTACATGTATTCTCCACATTCTGTACATGTAGAAGGGTGGATTCTCCAAAATGTAGTTGGCCAATGTTTCCGGTGGGGGTATAGCCTAGTTTGGGCCGGCGATAGGGGGTAAGTCCCCTGCCCAGACGGTCTTTTGTAAGGGACGATTATAGGTAAGGGTAGAGAAGTAAAAGAGTAAGGTGAGGTTTCAGTGTACATATGAGAAAGATTCTGTTGACTGGCACGCCGCTGCAGAATAACTTGGTTGAGCTGATCTCGCTGATGCATTTCGTCATGCCTGACTTATTCACTCGACACGTTCCTGTCATGGACAATCTCCTGGACTTGTTCGAAAAGGTATTTCTCATTATACACTATCGCTTTAGACCGACTATTTTCTAATTGGCCAACACAGTATTTTGCCGATAAAATTAGACTCTCAAACAGTCTCGCACTTTAACGACGTTTATGGTACTGTCATCCTATATGGTACTCCCACTTTCGGGACCTGTGGTGGTACCATTTATGGTAGCCCTTCTCATGGCCATGGGTGCCGGTACCATTACCACTACACTCATACATGGGAGGGAAAAATCCGGAGGGGGTCTGGAGATCTTGTGGGGTCCGAGGAAAAGCATAAAAACGCCTATTTTGCCTTAAGCGAACATTTTCTCCCTTCAGGAAGGGGTAAACCCCACCCAAACCCCCGCGGCCCATGTATGACTACACTACCATATATGGTACGAAATCTGAACTGGTGACATGGTGTGCCAAAAAACAACCCAGCAGAGTTTTTGCTGTAGCAACCGCAAATCTTGACCGATTTGAATGAATCCTGCTTTAAATGAAAGACAAATAAATTCTTGAAAGATTGATGTAACGCCTATTAAGATAGCCTGCTTAGTTCCTGAGATATTTGTCCGCAAATTCAAAACAGAGTTTTTGGCAATGAATAAGAGTGGTAAAGAACAACCCAGCAGATTTTTTACTTTTGCAACCATGAATCTGAACCGATTTGAATGAACCCTTTTTTAATAAAAGACTGATTGCTGCAATTTGATCAAAGATTGGTGCAATTTTTATTGAGATTCACAGTTTAGTTCTTGAGATAATTGCCTTCTAAGTCGAAACAGATTTTGGCAACGAACAAGAGCGATTCCGTTGCATTTCATAATAAAGCAGATTCCTACTGCTGGGGCTAATGATGCTTTAGTTTTGAAGTAAACCGAGTTTCTGTGTCACCTGTAAAGCCTCCAAGAGCCCTTAGCAGTAGCAGGAATCCGTTTTATTACGAAGTGCAGAATAACAAAAAAATCCCTCTTGTTCACTGCCAAAATCAGTGTTTTGATTTTGAGCGCCAATATCTCAGGAACTAAACAGAGTACATTAATAAAAATTTCAGCAGTCTTTTAAGGATTTAATTAATTTTCAATTAAAAAGGGTTCATTCAAATCGGTTGAGGTTTGCGGTTGCTACGGTTGTTTTTTTGGCACATCCTGTAATGCTACCGGTTCAGGTACCAATACCAAGGTAGGGAACCATTACGGTGCCACCACAGTGACCGAACGTAGGGATACCATAATGGATCTAAAACCCATAAATATACTTGGTTAAGTGCCTGACTCTGAGAATAGAACTTATTTGACAGTTCCAGTTAAAGAGGGTAGTGTTTTCAGAAGAGTGTGTCTGTGAGTGAGTTCGAGAGTGCCAAGATTCAGCAAGCCAAGCAGATTCTGGCGCCATTCGTACTACGCAGACTGAAAAGCGAAGTAGGTCATTAAGACCGAACACCCACATTACGGGGTCCAGCTTCAATCGACTAATAAAAAGTCGGTATTTTGGGCCAAAGATCACTCTTAATACTTGTTTGTGAACAAATACAGCTTGTTAATCAGTTTTTTTATGATCAAAACTGGTACTACCCTATTTTCTGGTTGGAATTGGAGTT
Organism: Sabatieria punctata; assembly: GCA_030248155.1. Classification (NCBI taxonomy): domain Eukaryota; kingdom Metazoa; phylum Nematoda; class Chromadorea; order Araeolaimida; family Comesomatidae; genus Sabatieria; species Sabatieria punctata. The sequence goes on along the minus strand of JASANB010002134.1, from coordinate 6,368 downwards.
AGATTGAAAAGATTGAAATTGCTCTCATAATGTTAGCTTATCAGCATACGTGTAACAGGACGGTCTGCCCCCCACCCGACTTAGGCCAGACCCCTTAATGGGGACCCCCGAGACCATACATGTGCATGGTCGGCGGCTCAGGAAGGGACAGCCAGGTCTCCGTGCGTAGTTGCCTGGATATAAGTGCAAATTTTTGGTGGGAAATTTAAATTTTTGCGCTAAAAATCAAATTTTGGACAAAAAATTGCCAAAAACCACTTTTCTAACAGAAACATTGACAAAAAAACGAAATTTTCCAGGAAAATGTGAAAAAATCTCGGGTTTGGTGCGTAGCTGTCTGGACGACGGGTGCGTAGTTGCCAAATTGATTTCTGTGGCTTAGAAACGCATCTGGAGGCTTTCTAGCAGCTTCTAGCAACGTTTGGTAGATTTTTATTTTCGTTCCCCATGCACATGCATGCCCGAGTCGATTTTTCCGATCCCCCCTTCGATTTTGCAATTTCACACACAAAACCTGCCAAAATAGTTAATATTTTACGATTTTTTACCGAAAAATTGCGATTTTTGAGCGCCCAACCGTCTCTCTAGAATTTGGGCTCAAACTCCAACCCCCAGACCTGTTACATGTATGTATGGTTATGAGAGAACTGAGATATAGCCCTGTTGTGAGTTGTAGGTGCTGTCTCAACTACCAGACAAGTGCGAGGAGGTGGTGGTGTGCAGTATGAGCGAGAGACAGAAACAGTTGTACGAGCAGTTGGTCTGCCAGTACCGAGAGAGTGGCCTACGCAAAGTCAACGTGTTGATGGAGTTGCGCAAGGCCGCCAACCACCCCCTCCTTCATCGTCGTCTCTACACCGACTCTACTGTCCGTTCGATGGCCGCTCGACTGATTAAGGTTCTCTCTGCCTTACACACTCGTGCGTGCATACAGTCATGTCTCGTTAATTGTCATTGCCAACCGAAATCAGGCAGCCATCAGGCAGACATGTAAAGTGGGGGGTCGGCGGAATCGGCCGCCATGGTGTGCGTTGGACATCCCTATGACCCCAAAGTAAAACCCTAAAACAGTTCCGTCCAACTGCCTCTGGGTAGCCAGCAATGGCCATCGGCGGTTCTCTCTGATCCCACCATTTTCCATAGTAAAACTCGAAAACACACCAAACAAAAATGCATGTTTCTCCGGGGGGCTACCTCGCTCAGGCACGTGCTATGCAGCGTTCGAAAGTTCACATCATGAGCTTTCAGAATCTGTAATAAAAATTGTGGCGATTTTTGATATTTCAGAAATAATCCATCCCGAAATATGGACTGATCACGATTTCGTCAGATTTCACGGAAATGAGAGTTTTTCAGGGGGGCTACCTCGCTCAGGCACGCGCTAAGCAGCGTTCGAAAGTTGACATCATGAGCTTTCAGAATCTGTAATAAAATTTGTGGCGATTTTTGATATTTCAAAAATAATCCATCCCGAAATATGGACTGATCACGATTTCGTCAGATTTCACTGAAATGATAGTTTCTCTGGGGGGCTACCTCACTCAGACGCGTGCTATGCAGCGTTGGAAAGCCCACATCATGAGCTTTCAGAATCTTAAATAAAATTTGTGGCGATTTTTGTTATTTCAAAAATAATCGATCCCGAAATATCGATTGATCACGATTTTGTCAGTTTTCACTGAAATGATAGTTTCTCTGGGGGGCTACCTTGCTCAGACACGTGCTATGCAGCGTTGGAAAGCCCACATCATGGGCTTTCAGAATCTGTAATAAAATTTATGGCGATTTTTGTTCTTTCAAAAATAATCGATCCCGAAGTATTGATTGATCACGATTTTATCAGTTTTCAGCATCTGAGTAAAGTAGCTAAAAAAGAAAATGGGATGACCAAATAGAGCTTTTCTGGTAGGCCAATTTCATTGGCGATGCCCATTTATAGCTAGGATCACGATACTTGATCGATTATCGATTTTTTGCTGTGCAGATGACCCAACTACACAGGCTATGTTGTTAGTGGTTTTTGGGCATGCCGATTTCAACCACGATGCTGGTTTAGAGCTATCGTCGAGTTTTAATTCAATAATCAATTTCGATTGATTATCGATTTTTGTTGTGCAACTAAACAGGCCACAAAGCTAGGATGTTAGTGGTTTTCGGGCATGCCGATTTCAACATATAAACATCTCTAAACCAACATCGTGGTTGAAATCGGCATGCCCAAAAACCACTAACATCAGTGTAATTGGGTCATCTGCACAGCAAAAAGTCGATAATCGATCAAGTATCGTGATCCTAGCTGTAAATGGGCGTCGCCAATGAATTTGGCGTACCAGAAAACCTCAATTTGGTCATCCCATTTTCTTTTTAGCTACTTTAGTCAGATGCTGTAAACTGATAAAACCGTGATCAATCGATATTTCGGGATCGATTATTTTTGAAATAACAAAAATCGCCACAAATTTTATTACAGATTCTGAAAGCTCATGATGTGGGCTTTTAAACGCAGCATAGCACATGTCTGAGCAAGGTAGCCCCCCTGAGAAACTCTCATTTCCGTAAAAACTGAAGAAATCGTGATCAGTCGATATTTTGGGATCAATTATTTTTGAAACAACAAAAATCGCCACAAATTTTATTACAGTTTCTGAAAGCTCATAATGTGGGCTTTCAAACGCTGCATAGCACGCGTCTGAGTGAGGTAGCCCCCCAGAGAAACTCTCATTTCCGTAAAAACTGGCGAAACCGTGATCAGTCCATATTTCGGGATGGATTATTTTTGAAATAACAAAAATCGCCACAAATTTTATTACAGATTCTGAAAGTTCATTATGTGAACTTTCGAATGCTGCATAGCACATGCCTGAGCGAGGTAGCCCCCCAGAGAAACTCTCATTTCCGTAAAAACTGGCGAAACCGTGATCAGTCCATATTTCGGGATGGATTATTTTTGAAATAACAAAAATCGCCACAAATTTTATTACAGATTCTGAAAGTTCATGATGTGAACTTTCGAATGCTGCATAGCACATGCCTGAGCGAGGTAGCCCCCCAGAGAAACATTCATTTTTGTTTGGTGTGTTTTCGAGTTTTACTATGGAAAATGGTGGGATCGGAGAGAACCATGGATGGCCATTGCTGGCTACCCAGAGGGAGTTGGGCGGAACTGTTTTAGGGTTTTACTTTGGGGTCATAGGGATATCCAACGCACACCATGCCGGCCGATTCCGCCGACCCCCCACTTTACATGTCTGCCCGATCTCGGTTGGCAATCACAATTAATCCGGATATTCGCCTTCCGGACAAGATTAGGCCAGGTCCCAATTTTCCCTACATGACTCGTTAATCCGGACAGAAGATTTGAAGACCCAACTTCGAAATTTGTACGGTAAAGTGATTGGTTAATCCGGATTTGGTCAATTTGGACAAAATGCATGCGCAATTTTTCAATTCAGGTGTGAATTTTCAATTGAATAATGCTTTTAGGAGCTACAATCAGCTGAAACAAGCTTTTGGCTTTTAATTAAGAGGTGCAGCTGCAGAATCTGATATGCAACTAACAAAAATCTGTCATTCAGGCCTTTGAGCTGAAAAACAGTGTTTTAGCTTTGATTCGTTAATCCGGACAAAATTGGCCTGCCCCAACTTGTCCGGATTAACGAGGCATGACTGTACGGTGCGGTTACTATGTCGCTGTTTCTGTGCAAAGTCTCAGACAATAGAAGTGCCTTAGATCAGGAATGTAAAGTGTGTTTTTTCCCTAAGAGTCGGAAAAAATCATAAATCGCAAGCTAAAAATAGCAAATTTAGGTCGTTTTTCTACAGGGTGTCCAAAAAGTGACAACATTTCTTTTTACTGTCATTTTCGCAATTTTTGACCAAATTAACTGAAATTTGAAACATTAGTGCCAAAATAGTGGGAATTTTATGTGCTAAAGTTTGGTGTATCAGGATTGAACCAATCCTGAGAAGTTCAACAATATAATAATATAATTGAGAAATTTCAATTAAATGAAGAGACAGCATCAAAAACGGAAACTTTTCTTTTTAAAATTTGCATATAGCGTTATTGATGGATCCTGTCAGGCACTGGTTCAAGCCTGTTTTCGTGATTTATATCTATGATACACGTGTATTTCTGGTCTGAAACGACTGAGGAAGGCGCTAGAAAGCGTTAGGAATCATAAAACCAGTCGCAGAATTTGGGCTCGAGTTTTTTCCGCGATTTAGGAAAAAACCAGGCCGAGGTTTTTTCGGAAAGATATCCATCCCTGTCTTAGATTGTGTAGAGAGAAGACTTTTATCGGCTATTTTTAGACGCCTGATTTCCGGCAGTATAAACTGACTGAGCTGATAGAGGACATGCAAGTGATGAGCGACTTCGAGCTGTGGACTCTCTGCAAAGAACACAAAGTAAACTATTAACTAAATAAGACTATGTTATGTTTATATAAATAATGTTCTGTCCATTTGCAGGTGATCGAGTCGTTTGCTCTGGCGCAGTCAGCGCTGGAAGATTCGGGAAAACTGAAACCCCTGCTCAGCGTTCTGTCCGGCTGCCGGGAACGCAAGGAGAAAGTGCTGGTGTTCAGCCAGTTTGTGATCGTTCTAGACATTCTCCAGCAATTCCTCAAATACCATTCCTTTCCCTTTCTTAGACTCGATGGTTCCGTCAAAGTTATTGACAGGTATTCACGATTCTATTTACAGGGTGTGCCAAAAAACTAGCCAGCAGGTTTTTCCTGCTGTGACAACCGGAAATCTCAACCGATTTGAATGAATCTTTTTTGAATGAAAGAGAAATAAATTATTGACAGATTGTGCAATTTTGATTAAGATGCTCTGCTTGGTTCCTGAGATATTTGCCTTCAAAGTAAAATCAGAGATTTTGGTAATGAACAGCAGTTGCACTTGATAATAAAACAGATTCCTACAGTTAAGGGCTAAGGTCAAGAGGCTTTACTGGTGACACACATGCTCGTACTTCACCAGTAAAGTATCATTCGCCCCGAGCAGTAGGAGTCTGCTTTATTATGAAGTGCAACCGAAACGCTCTGTTCTTTGCCAAGGAAAGTCTGTTTTGACTTTGAGCGTCAATATCTCAGGAACCAAACAGAGTATCTGAATGAAAATTGCACCAATCTGTCAATAATTTATTTCTTTCGTTAAAAACAAGATCCATTCAAACCGGTTGAGATTTATTTACGGTATTGGCTTAGCTTTTGGTGTGCGCATACATGTAACAGCTCCGAGCCGACCTGGGGGAGAGGGGTAGGGGGGTTTCTTCGGGTGGGGGTCGAGGGGGTTTCGTCCAGAGGGGGGTCCAAAATTTCAAACCGCTCCAAAACGCCTGGAAATGCGTTTTTAGCACGTTTCTTCAGTAAGGACGCTAAAAATCGCTATTTTAAGCTGCCAAATAGCGTTTTAGAGCTAAAACCAAGCAAAAAATTACTAAAAGAGCTTCCAAAAACCCCGATTTCTCTTAAATATCAGGCAGTGGAAACGCCAAATTCGGTTCCCAGAGGCCTTTCAAGCGAATTTTAGGCTAAAAATTAGTGATTTCTCAGCCAGTTTGTTAGCACTGGAGCTGGAGCCACTACTAGTACTGGTATTTTTCGGTCGGGGTTCCTTAACCTGTCCCGGCGGCTGAGGGGTTTTGGCCTTTGCAGCAGAGGGTAACCCCCAAACCCCCTAGTACATGTATGGGTGTGCGCAAGTCGGATAGAGCGGTGTGCTGAGAGAGGGTTGGTTTCAGACAAGAACTGATAGACAAGTTCAACGGAGACTCGGGTAGTCTGGTCTTTCTACTGTCTACGCGAGCGGGCGGTCTGGGCATAAACCTCACCTCTGCCAATGTGATCGTACTGCACGATATTGACTTCAACCCTCACAACGACAGACAGGCTGAGGACCGCTGCCACAGACTCGGACAGACCAGGTACTCCTCTCTCTCTACTACTCCTGTTTTCTCTGCCGCACCACCCACACATGGGCTAGCATTTTGGCTGAGGGGCGGGTAGAATTTTCAATTCCTGAGGGGGAGGTAAGCCAAAAAGTCCGATTTTTGGCTAAAATCAAGGTTTTTTGGCTTATTTTTTCATTAAAATAAGTTAAAATAAGCTATCTGAGCTCATTTACACCTAATCCAGGCATATTTTTATCATAATTTTCTATACTAAATTCTTCCAAAAACTTCCCGAGGGGGGTAGCGGCCGGCTGAGGGGGGATAGGTCAGAGCCTGAGGGGGGTCAACCCCGCTCAGCCCCCCTTTGCCCATGTCTGCCTTGCACCCCCTGGGTACGCCACTGAGCGAAATACACAATAACCTTTTCATGTTCATTTTCAATAGCTTCCAAATACCCCGATTTTTC
>JASANB010002133.1:0-77301 GCA_030248155.1 Sabatieria punctata | reverse complement strand
GAAAAAGCTATGAAAGAAATGAAAGACAATAAAACACCAGGGAGTGATGGATACCAGTGAATTTTATCGATTTTTCTTGGGATGACATAAAACAACGAATGTTTGAAATGTATGAGGAGGTAAGTTGGAAAGGACAATTATCACAAACTCAATGTAGAAGTATAATAAAACTGATCCCAAAGGGTGATAAATCAAAAAAGTTACTAAAAAATTGGCGCCCAATTTCATTGCTCAATGTAGATTTTAAAATTCTGGCAAAAACACTAGCTAACAGGATTAAACCTTTATTGACTACTATAATACACGAAGATCAATGTGGATTTATGCCAGGCCGATACCTTGGCGAAAATATACGTACACTGTTTGACTTAATGGAGTACCTTGATGAAGAGAGGTTAGAAGGAATTTTGATAGCTCTAGATATAGAGAAGGCTTTTGACAAAGTGAATAGACAGTTTATGTTCAAAGTATTAGAACGGTTTGGCTGCCACGAAGAATGGATTAGGTGGGTCAAGATCTTGTATGCTAGCCCAAAAGCAGCAATAATTAATCATGGATATCTTACCGAAGAACTAGAATTAACAACTGGAGTCAGGCAGGGATGCCCACTGAGCCCCTATCTGTTTATTATGACAATTGAAGTTTTAGCAAGCGCAATTCGGATTATGCCAGAAATTATAGGTATTACTGTGGGCGCATACGAATATAAAGTTAGTCTGTTTGCAGATGATACAACGCTAACGCTGGCAGATGTGGAATCGGTAAACGCAGCAATAAATGTAATTGACCGTTTCGGAGTTGTATCAGGTCTAAAGGTAAACAAAAGTAAAACTGAATGTCTCGGATTGGGCAGATGGAAAAATCGTACAGGCTCCTGTGGTCCCTTAACATTGACTACAAACGCAATATGTGTATTGGGAATACATTTATCGCATGACGAACGTACTGTCCACCAAAAAAACTTCAGAGATAAGATTGATAAGATGAGCCGATCGTTGACAAGTTGGTTAGCAAGAGGTTTATCTATAGAGGGCCGCATAAATGTAGCCCGGACATTGGGACTGTCTCAACTAATCTACCCTATGACAATGTTAAAGTGCTCGGATAAAGAAAAAAAACAAATCGAGAGATGCCTTTACAGATTCATCTGGAGAGAAGGTAAGCCCAAGGTTAAAATGAAAAATTTGATTCAGGATTACCATTTAGGAGGCTTGAAAGCGCCAAGTGTGCAGGTTACCAATGATGCTTTGAAGCTTAGATGGATTCTGAGGCTTGCTAAAGGTAACTCCAGCAAATGGTCAGCGGTAGGCCTAAGAAAGCTTAGGGTCTATGGGGGTATTCAGATCCTTTTGGGAAGCCGCTTTAATTTTAACGAGGTAAAATACAAAGTTAGCTCTTACTATGCAGAAATTCTGAAAATTTTTATAGAATACAGAGAAAATGTTATGTTTAGCAAGCCCGAAAACGAACCGCTACTAGCAAGAAGCATTTTGAATAATAAGGATGTTAAGATAGGACGGCCAAAGCGCATGTACTTTAACCCAGTTTTAAACCAAAACGGAGTTACTGAAGTAAGAAACCTGCTAAATGACGATGGGTCTTTTATGAGCTATGAACAAGCTTTAGCTAGGTATCCAGCTATGCTTATAGATGGCAAGCAATGGAAGAAATTATGGACAGCATTGCCAACCAATTGGAGAAGGCAAATATCAAATAATTGGAATGAGTTGCTTGAACAGTATCTAAAGTATGACCCTGCGGCTAATGAACTAGAAAAACTAAGTGTTCCGTTATACAAGAAATATAAATTAGCCAAGCTGTACACAAACCCTACAGCGAAGCAACGCTGGCTAGAGAAATACTGGGTAACTGAGGATTTATTTCAAGAGGCATGTATTCGAGCACATAAACTGTCACCGGATGTAAAACTACGCAATTTTCAGTACCGAGTATTACATCGGATAATTCCGACCCAACAATACTTGTATTACAGGCGTGTAACAAATGATATGAATTGTAAACAATGTCATCTGCACGAAACTGATACATTGGAACACGCGTTGTACCACTGTCCAGTCGCGAGAAAAGCATGGAGGATGTTAGAAAACCTTATTTATGATGTTGAACACCAACAAGTCTCCTTTGACTTAATCTCAGCACTTTTTGGACAAATACATCACCTTTATGTAGAGGTAGAGATTTTGAATCTGCTAAGCATCTATACTAAACAGTTTATTTATGATTTGGCACGTAAACAGGTTAAGGAATTTTCAGTGATGACTTTTAGACATTTTCTGAAAGCAAGCTTAAAGACTGCATATTACACAGTTTTGCTTCTAAAGAAAAAGGAGCCCTTCGTTGACGTTTGGAATAAATATATACAATTTTTGGGAATCTAATACCGAGTTATAACCGAGGACCATGTTACAGTTGTAAATAGAAAACTAAGCTAGGCAAACTGCCCTACCCTTTTTATTTCAGGATCCAGCTGCGGTGTTTTTCTTCTTTTCCTTTGTGTGTATACTAACCAATAATGTGTACAATTAACCTACTTCTCAAATAATAATAAAAAAACTAAAAAAAAAAAAAAGTTTGGTCCTGCTTGAGCTCCTATGTAGTCGCTCCAACGCTTCCTTAAAAAAGTTATTCGCAAAAAGCCGCCAAGTTATATTTTGATCAGAGTTTAGAGCGAAACAGTCGTGACTGTAGGAGTGCCTGCGAAAAAAATCGGTATAGAAGTATTCGGCACTCAACAACAAAAAATTCTAATACATAGTCCAATTTTCTAACCCGGCCAATTCTATAAGTTGGTACAACAACACTTCTGTTCTGTTAGTTGTTTGTCGGTCAGTTTTTTTTTTCAAAGAAAAAGAAAAAATACAGCTTCCTCGATTTCGGAAAGCCGTTCTAAAAATTGTATTGAAAAACGACAGAAAACCGTTTTCTTCACGACAGCAAAAAAATTTAAGTTATTCACTGTAGAACTACATTGGCATTCCATTGGAACGAAGTCGGAACGGGTTTTCGCGCGACAACTAATCCAAATTTGTACAAGCGTCTTTGCAACTAAACACTGAACAGTTTATTTTAATCTTTAAATAAATTAAAATTATGTTTGCTTTTTTGGAAACACTATTTTTATGTTTCTGACCATGTTTATATGGCAAATATCTTTCTATGAATATGTTTTGAGGCGAATATGTTTCTGGAAACATGCATTATACACAATCATGTAATAGGTCATCCGCCGAAGGGGGAGGGGGGTTGGGGGGTCTGGCGCCGGCAGGTTGGGCACTAAAAAACGCACAAAAATCGAAAAAGTCGAACTGAAAAAAATGGAATGTATGGATTACTGTAATTACCGTATCCTTACTTACTGTATTTTTCAAAATGGGGCCATTCTTTTTTTATTTTATCTAACCGAATTTTCGTTAAACCAGGAATGTTCGAACAGGCCAAAAACTATTTGACACCCTTCTGGAACGACTACTGTAACAACCGTACCCCATGTTACAGTATTTTAAAAATCCGGTTTTTCTGCTTGTTCGTTGAAGGAGTTTAACTGGATTTTCGTTAGAATAGGGGCGGAAGGAATCGATTGCACAGCCCGTTGGAAAGATTACTGTAACCACTGTATCCTTGGTTACGGTATATTCTAAAATCGGCCTTCACGCTTGATTGTTAGCGGATTTTAACCGGATTTCAATGGCTGAATGCAGAACCCATAGGTAGACCCAGTCAGTAGTTGGTTGGTACTTCCAGGTTAGTAGAAGAACTACAAAAAAATGCAGGTCATGTGTTGCGTCAATGCAGTTTGTTTTGTGACTATTAATTATGTTTTTATTTGTTTACGCCTTGTCCTACCCAGTGGCTGCTCTACAGTAGTGTCGGGTTTTAACTAAAGTACATTTCAAAATAGAGCAAATTCTGTGTTTTTTTGCGAATAACTCCTTATGGCTGCGTCGGATCGTTTTTTGCCTCGTAACCAAAGTTGTAGAGGGGCTCGAGCTCTGTACAATAGTGTAACCTAATCTGCGTAACGCTCCCTTATAACGCTAATTTGCGCAACGGAAAAAATCAGCTTTTTCAGTAGCTGGGCTGAATGCGATTTTTTCAGTGAATCTGAATCTACAGACCATGAGGATTCCGAAAATGTACTTATATTTGCCATAGGTCCAACGGTTCCAAAGTTATAGACCCCTAAATTTCACCAAAAATGCGAAAAATGGCCAATTTTGGCGATTTTCACTTTTCTGGGGGCGGGATTGAAATAACTCGGGACCAACTCAACCGATTTGGCTGAAAATCACATATATGGTGTAAAATTTAGTGGACGATAAAGTTTCAAGTTTCAAGTTTGTGGAGTCCCTATGTAGTTGCATCATTTGTGTACAGTACAATGCTTGTTGGAATTTTATAAAAGTTTGCATACACTGCACAATCATTCATTTGTTACTTACTCAGAAGTTTGGTTGAGCATGCAGGTAAAACTTGTGTTGTATTGTGTTCAGAGAATCTGACTTGTCATTTCAGCTAAGTGGTTTGTGTGTGTGTGCCTTAACAACATTGATCTGCAATCAAGCCGTTGCTCAAACCCAATGCAGTCTAGCATGTGCCCATTGTATCCAGTGTCAAGAAGCCTGCGAAGCCAAATGTCGCGCAACTACGTTTCTCTTTCACTTCACACACGCTCGCTCACCTTTTCTCTTCTAACTAAACTCCTATCATACTTCTGCTTCTTGTCTGCTCCCATCCCATTTTTGAATTGAAAACGTTTATTCATATGAACAGAACAGGTCGGTAAAACTGCTATTGCAGGATAGGCGCTTTGACTAGAAACGCACTTGAGCCAACATTACAGATTACAAGACAAGACAATACACTAAAATCAAACCATGAGAATGTCAAGCAAAACAATAAAGTCGGTAAACTCACCAGATCGTAGAAAACGACCAGCATTCAGTAATTACTGCACATGAGGCCTTTTGTGGGTTATTACGTACTGATTTCTATGGTCTATTATATTTGTTTTGTAATAGAGTGACGTACCCAGGATTTTGCGAAGGGGGGTGTAAAATTTTGAAGTTGCCTGGTTTGGCAAAGGCAGGAAAATTTTGAAAATTTAGCCTTTAAATAGGCATTTAACATGCATTTTGCGAGAAAGTCAACTTAGGATGTTCAAGCAACTTTTTTTCGCGGATTCGGCTGGTATCCAAATATGTTAAAATAGATGTCAAACGAACACCAACGGTGCATGTTCGAACAGCAGCGACCCCCTAGAACCGGAGCTGTAGCCCCCAAAGTTGGGTCGGTAGCCCCCTTTTCGGCCATTTTCTCGACATTTACTCAAACGATCACCATTCACTCGTTTCTCAAGAGTCAGAACAGGCGTGCACATGGTTGGATAGCCCTGACAGTACCTTTCAGACGCTGCACACAGCGCTTCCGGAACGTACCCGGTTAGCGAGATATTCTCCGAAAACTACGAAATTTAGCGAAATTCCGACTCGATTTTTTTCCGAAAAATCACTGTAACTTCTGCCATATATGCGGGGTCAAGCTGATTTTTGCTAAAAAGATAAAACGCAAAATGCCAAACAAAATTAACCTATTTCGGAGGCAAGTTGTTGGGGTCAGGGGGGGGTGTTTTGCAATTTGGAGCCAGTCAAAAAATATTTTTTGCTCAGAATAAAAAACAAACACACAATTCTGGTGCAGTTTCTCCCGCTGATTACGAATATGAACTCGGTTTGACTGGATTCCTTTTGGTTCGGGAGAAATTTGCATCCAAATCTTCGAGTGGCTGTATTTCTAAAGTGGCACTGCTCATTAGCATGAGCAAGAACCATGCTAGATAGCAGTTTTTCTTATGTAGTTTTTGATGCTGATTCTGAAGATAATCATATTTTTTATCTACGTTGAGCAGTTCTGAAGATATGGGCATTTTGAGAATTTGCGAACAAAACCGTTGCAGTTGGTATGCAATGGTGGTTTGAAATGTTACTCAATTCTGTCATATGCTAGATAAGGAGCCATGGAATTAGCATAACCTAATGCAGTTTTTGCTGCTGATTATGAAAATTACCTCTATTTTTCAATCGGATGGCTTCTGAGTGAGTTACTTAGGCCTGGTGCGTTGTCATCCACATTGTAAGAAATTTATCAAACAGGTGGCGTGAAATAGCAACTGTTATATGCAGTTTTCTTCGCTGATTCAGAATATGATCTTATTTTTGCGCTACAATGACCTTGTCAGGAGTTATAGACCTCTAAAGTTACTTCATTATCCATGCTTTCAGGAGTGGTAATCTGGAAATAGATAGTCTGTGCTTTGGCACTTGTGAAGTGAATTATCTATCAGAAAATAGTGTATCCGAACTATTTTCGACCGCTGATTTATAAAATGACCTTACTTCTGCTCTACAAGCCTTTCATTTTAAGGTTCTGTCATATTCTTGTGAAAGAAGTGCAGAAAGTTGTATCTTAAAATCAATAGCTTGTAGAGCAGAAGTAAGGTCATTTTATAAATCAGCGGTCGAAAATAGTTCGGATACACTATTTTCTGATAGATAATTCACTTCACAAGTGCCAAAGCACAGACTATCTATTTCCAGATTACCACTCCTGAAAGCATGGATAATGAAGTAACTTTAGAGGTCTATAACTCCTGACAAGGTCATTGTAGCGCAAAAATAAGATCATATTCTGAATCAGCGAAGAAAACTGCATATAACAGTTGCTATTTCACGCCACCTGTTTGATAAATTTCTTACAATGTGGATGACAGGGCACCAGGCCTAAGTAACTCACTCAGAAGCCGTCAGATTGAAAAATAGAGGTAATTTTCACAATCAGCGGCAAAAACTGCATTAGGTGATGCTAAGTCCATGGCTCCGTATCTAGCATATGACAGAATTGAGTAACATTTCAACCACCACTGCATACCAACTGCAACGGTTTTGTTCGCAAATTCTCAAAATGCCCATATCTTCAGAACTGCTCAACGTAGATAAAAAATATGATTATCTTCAGAATCAGCATCAAAAACTACATAAGAAAAACTGCTATCTAGCATGGTTCTTGCTCATACTAATGAGCAGTGCCACTTTAGAAATACAGCCACTCGAAGATTTGGATGCAAATTTCTCCCGAACCAAAAGGAATCCAGCCAAACCGAGTTCATATTCGTAATCAGCGGGAGAAACTGCACCAGAATTGTGTGTTTGTTTTTCATTCTGAGCAAAAAAATATTTTTTACTGGCTTCAAATTGCAAAACACCCCCCTGACCCCAACAACTTGCCTCCGAAATAGGTTAATTTTGTTTGGCATTTTGCGTCTTATCATTTTAGCAAAAATCAGCTTGACCCCGCATATATGGCAGAAGTTACAGCGATTTTTCGAAAAAAAATCGAGTCGGAATTTCGCTAAATTTCGCAGTTTTCGGAGAATATCTCGCTAACCGGGTACGTTCCGGAAGCGCTGTGTGCAGCGTCTGAAAGGCAACTGTCAGGGCTATCCAATCATGTGCACGCCTGTTCTTACTCTTGAGAAACGAGTGAATGGTGATCGTTTGAGTAAATGCGAGAAAATGGCCGAAAAGGGGTTACCGACCCAACTTTGAGGGGGTACAGCTCCGGTTCTAGGGGGTCGCTGGTGTTCGAACATGTACCGTTGGTGTTCGTTTGACATCTATTTTAACATGTTCGGCTACCAGCGGGATCCGCGAAAAAAAGTTGCTTAAACACCTTCCCTTATAGCTAAGTTGACTTTCTCGCAAAATGCATGTTAAAAGGCATTCTGAACCTAAAATAGACAGTTTTAGTACATAATCCATTACGTTGTCTTATTTTTGCCTAATTTTTCTTCCTACCTCCAACCCCTCCTACAGCCCTGGGTACGCTGCTGTTGTAATAAAAGGGCATAAATCTGTTAAACAGGTCCAACCAGTTGTCAACAAGTTCACCCATGTTGTGGCCTGCTATGCAGACCAAATCGTTGGAAGCGTATGAACAAGGCAGAGGCAGTAGAAGAAGGCATAGAAAAAGTGTTCCAGAAGGTCAAGGAAGTAGCTGAAGGAGCGGAATCAGCAGTGGAGAGAGGTCTGGAGTCAGTGGCCGGGTCCAGTCGAACGGGAGAGACCGCCATTTCAGCGTCAAAGCATAGTGAATCTGTGATTGAAGAGACCCCTCAGATCTTCGGCAGAAAGCCATCTGCAAGCGTCGACAACCGAATAAGCAGAGATTGGTTACAATTACCCGACTCAGTGGAGATCTACGCTAGAGAAAGGACTGACGCACATCAATTGACCCTGAAGAAGGAGACAAAGTTAGCAGAAACAGACAGTAGAATGGCGGCAGAAAAGGAACACAATGAACAGCAGTTCAAGGAAACAATGGCCAAAGTGGGTGAGCTAAGCGGAGTTGAGGCAGAAAAAGCAGTGAAACGGGCTAAAATTGACAAACTGACAAAAGAGGCCCAGTTGGAGAAAAAAGCTCTGACAGCCCAACGACAGGTAACTGAGGCTGCAACCAATGAATTCTACGCGATCAGAACAGAGCGGAATGGTTTGTGGAAGAAACGGAGTTACCAGAAAACCTTAACCACTAACCAGCTAATACATGCGATGAAGCAGCCCGGCACGAAAGGACCTCATTTTGCAGAAATTGTTGAAAATGTGTTGGAGGAGGAAAGGAAACTGGATCGATTGCAGAAAGAACAGATCTTGGTGCTAGAGAAAGCGGCGAAAAGCGCCCTTGAGGAGATTGCGCGCACAGAAAGATCGGCAGGTGTGTCGAGTGGACTGAAAGCGCTTGGCGAGGAACTTGAAAGGCCAGTGGGAAAGAAGTAGAAAAGATTGAGTTTATTTTTACATTACTATCTCCATTTGTTTCAGCGAATTGCAGCGCGCAAGAGAGAAAGCAAGTCATTTGTTGGATGAGTTAGAGTTTCAAGAGCATGATGTCATTCAAAGGAGGGACAAAGCGGCAAAACTGCTGAAGGAGATTGAGCAGTCTCGTTTCAAAGGCTTCGACACGCATGTACATGTAGCTCCTGAGGCCTCGAAACATCTCAGTACCCTGACCGATCTACAGAAATACGCTCGCAAAACTCTCACATCCTTGAAGCCCGGTGATTGAGTGAAATGACTAATCTGCTGAAAAAGTGTCATCTAATCTATTCATTTGTACACTATATTTTGTGTGTTTGCATCTCATGCTAACAAAAAATCAGTAAATAACATTGATATCCATCCGCAGTGTTAAGATGCTCCGATTGTTCAAACTTTCAATTTTGGGGTCTGAATACTTGCGAGTAGTGGTTGATTTAAAGTTGAACAACAATCAATTGCTGTAGCAGTTCCAGGAGCAGGACATAAATAAATTCCATTATCAAACACAGCTATTCGTTTTTAGCTTTATGTAGTAGTATCGACTACTCTAAACATGACAAAGGCTTTAAAATACAGTCTCACATGCCTAGAAAAGGTCAGAATAGAATGAGATCAGGATTAATCCGGCAAATCACTTCCATGAGTACAAAATAAATTTCTCTGTACAACATCCATAAGCAATTCTTTATTCTATGTCAATTAAATTCTATGTCAGTGGTCGTTGCAAACAGAAATCAGTACACAAACAAAAACGTCATAAACAAGACCGTCACAAAAACAAAGACAATCAACAAACTGAAGAGAACTAGAGCAAAATAGAAAATCTGAAAACAAACACCATAATACATTACATTCCATGATTGTTATGTGATTATTTCGTTTGCGTATTTGGTTGGTCAGTCAGTCAGTTGCTAGTTTGTTAACAGAAGTCAAATCTTACATGGTGATTGGGATTGTAATTGGCCCAACTGTTCCATTGACTATGTGGTATGTAATTGGAATAAAGAACATAGACAGTACAATTATAAAAGGAATAATAAATCATAACAATCATAATAAACAACATGGAAAGTAAAAATCTAGTTGTCCAAATTTAAAAGCAAATCTATTTGTTGAACAATAACAACTCACAATCCAAAGAAACTTACCAGTTCGTGCCTCAATGGATATACAACAAATCAGTCGGTTTCGGGACTCGGGAGCCATAATAGCACTGCAAAAATCGATGAGAACGTACTGCCAAAGGCCACTGGTCCCCAAATGCTGGCCCAGAGTGAGGCACATTATAACCTATCCTTACAACTAGGGATGCAACCGAAGTTCGGTATTATTCGGTATGAACCGAATAATTCGGTTACTAGTACTATTCGAATTCGGTATTCGAATTCGGTATTTTTCAAACCGAATAATACCGAATATTGCAAAACCGTTAAAATTGCACTGTTTTGCTTGTTTTTATGCAGAAATCACCAAAATATTTCTTGTTTTACATCTCTCTCTTCATTTACTATGCTAAAATTTTGACAAATAACCCTATGAAACATACCGTCGCCATATGGCCTTTTCTGAAAAACCAGAACCAGAGCCATCCTCGGTTCAGCCATAATAGCAGATAGTTCTGAAAAATCAGCACCAGATCAAGGAGGCCATTTAAAATTGCTCGACCGACCAGACAGAACTATACCGCACGTATGCCTGCTACATCAGAACTAACACAAAGGCAGCCGAACAGAACAAAGGAAAATGCAAAAAACAGAACTAGGACCTAATCAGAACTATACCGGGAAATAAGGAAAATCAGCGATAAGGTTCCGCCGCGCCGATAAGAACAAGGGGTAAAAAATGTCGCCCAATTCAGAACAAACAACTAGAAATCGGATTTTCAGGCACCAGAGGAGATGGCGGTACTTGCGGCGTACATTCAGGCATCGGATGAGCTGGCGAGTTTGCAGGAAGCATAATGTAGCTGGTTTTTCGGCTGGGGGAATTTTTCTGATCCAAAATAGGGGTTCAGGGTAATGCCCAAAGGGGGTTTCACCAAAGGGGGTTTTTTGGTGTCGAAAGTGGGTTTTGGCTCAAAACAGGGTTTTCAGGACTAAAAATCTTGAAACCCAAATTAGGGCTCTGAAACCCTGTCTAGGGTTTCTGAGACCCAAATTAGAGTTCTGGAACTCAATCTAGGGCCTCTGAAAGCCTATCTACAGCTTTTGAAACCCTAATTAGGATTCCGAGACCCTATTTTTGGGTCTCTGAAAACACAAATTAAGGATCTGGAACCCTAGTTAGAGCTTCATAACCCCTAATTAGAGTTTCAGAGTCTCAAATTAGTGTTCCGAAACCCTATTCATGGCTACAGAAACCCAGATTACCGTTCCGGACATACATGTAACAGGAGGGTCTGCCCCCCACCCGACATAGCCCAGACCCCCGAGGAGAACCCCCTCCGATTTTTCTGGCAAGTAATTTTTTGAGCAAATCAATTTCAGACACAAAAATTCTCAAAATCGCCAGCAAAACAGCACTTTTTAGGTGTATTTCAGCCCAAATTAGCGATCCTTGACGATTTTTAGCCAAAAAATTGCGATTTTTGAGCGGTTTTTAGTGCCCAACCTCCTCCCAAAATTTGGGCTCAGACCCCCTCGGCCGACGCCAGACCCCCAACCCCCTTTCGGCGGATGATCTGTTACATGTATGCTTCCGGAACCTTATTTTGGGGCTCAGAAACCGTAATTACGGTTTCAGAAACCTAATTTATGGTTGTGTAGCCCTATTTTGAACGCTTATAAACCACAATTACGTTTACAGAAACCCTAATTTGCGTTTCAAAACCGTACTTAGGGTCTCTGAAACCGTAATTAGGCTTCTGGAACCCTGTTTACGCATACATGTGCCGGAAAATCCGGATGGGGGGCCGTAGACCTCGGGGGGAGGGGGCGAAAAAAGTCCAAAAAAGCCTATTTTGCCTTAAATAAGCGAAAATTGTCTCCCTCCGGGAGGGGGGTCGGGGGGAAGGTATGGTCGGCCGAGGGGGTTGTGGGCCGGCGAGGGGGAGGGTAAACCTCGTTCATAAACACATACATGGGCCAGGGGGTAAGGTATGATCGGTATTGTATGACATTTTTGCACTCCTGACAAGATGTTTACCCGATTTTAGTCCGCAAAACCCTGTTTTGAGCCGAAACCCACTTTCGACACCAAAAAGGTCGGTTAAACCCCTTTTTGGCATAGCCCTGAACCCCTATTTTGGATCAGAAAAATTCCCCCCAGCCGAAAACCCAGCTACATTATGCTTCCTGCAAACTCGCCAGCTCATCCGATGCCTGAATGTACGCCGCAAGTACCGCCATCTCCTCTGGTGCCTGAAAATCCGATTTCTAGCTGTTTGTTCTGAATTGGGCGACATTTTTTACCCCTTGTTCTGATTTGCGGTCCTGGCATGGCTAAAATTCGCTATTTGGTCCTTTGTTCTGAATTGGGCGACATTTTTTACCCCTTGTTCTGATTTGCGGTCTTGGCGTGGCTGAAATTCGCTATCTCGTCCCTGGTTCTGAATTGGCCGACGTTGTTCTAATTTGACATCGTTCTGAAAAGCTTTGTTCTGACGTTGTTCTGATTTGACATTGTTCTGGAACATTTTTAATGTTCTCGGACCAAGCAGAACAACGTCATATAGTTCTGACGTAAAATTCGATTAGTCAAAAAACATGTTCGCCTCAGGTATAGTTCTCCAAGCGTATGCCTGATTTCATTGTTCTGATTTCGAAACAGAACAAGGGAGGATTTTGTTCTGCGTGGTCGGTATGTTTCATAGGGATAATGACTATTCATAGAAAAAGTCAACGAACTTCAAGGTCGAGGTTTAACTTACATATTATTTAACAACAACATTTCGGCCTTTTCAGTTCCCAGTAGACTATGCTGTCAGATTTCCACTTCTTAACCCAAGCGTTTGTTTTGTCTACCAAATACACGTATAAAATCCCATCTATCTTTTCAAACGATTCATCCTATCTAAGTTGTATGCCTAAGCTGCCAGCTCTGGTGCTACAGTAGTACTGGATGAATGCTCCCTTCCTCCAACTTTCTGTATGCATTTCTGATTCACGCGTAAATAGCTTTCTGTTATCCGCCACATTCGAGATAATTGAGAAGGCCCATTCGCCCAAACCCGCTGTCAAACATAACTTATAGCTTCGGTTTTAGGCTTAGGCTTAGCTTCAGGCTCAGACTCAGGCTTAGGGGCAAGTGTTTTTATGAAATCTCCACCATGTGGCGGATAATAGGTGGATATATACGCGGAAGTGTCTTTGTGCTGTGACTTCAAATGATTAATCAGCGCACTTGTGGCCTAACTCGCACCTCTTGAAATTGTTTGTTCGCAAATTTTGTACTCGTTCTTTACCGTCAGCAGAATGACCAAATAGGGCTTGTTTTAGTTATAGGCATGGATAAATCTATAGCATTCAAACAATACTTCGCACTACAGCTATTTTCAGCATAAAAAAGTTTAGCAAAAAAAACAAGAAATCGTAGTTAGACAGTATATTTTTGAAATCGCGCTGCGAATAATCAATATTCGGTATTATTCGGTATAATTCGGTATTATTCAGTTCCGAAAATCCGCTTCGGTATTCGGTATTTTTGTATTCGGTTGCATCCCTACTTACAACCATATCCAAGCCAACCAGCCAAACGACGGACATTTGACCAGCAGCCAGTTATTCAAAAGGTTCCTGACAAACCCGAAATGCTACAATGTAATGACATACGTAGTAAACAGTGTAGTGGAAAACGGTGGAATTTTTCAAAGTCGAACAATTGTTCTAAGAAATATAATATAAAAGACTAGGGGAGGAGCAAGAATTACGTAATGGCATGAGGAGGAGGAGTTGGCCAAATCATTACTATTTGTATTACCGGAGAGTTCTGCATAGGGTACCCCCTCCAGATAGCGTATCCGGGGTACACTAATTGGCACTTAGTGCCGGATTGTGTACCCAGGGTACGCTATTTGGAGACTGGTTTTATGTAATGGGTGTCCAGAATTTCCTAAATTACGGTAGCTGTAAAGCTATTTCACGTATATTTTTGCAGGATTTTCATTGTTAACATAAACTGTTTTTACGTACCGTGCGTGTGCGAAGCTGAAAAAAACTGTCCGATGAAAATGCAGCATGATGGAAAGAATTTTGTAAAATGAGCTATCTAAACCGAAAACTATACATACATGTAGTTGTAACTCGTCGACAAAGAAAATTAAGAAAATTATCAATATGTTACTGTTGTATATAGATGTTATTCTATTAAAATCGTCATTTAACATGAAATTGAACGCAAAACATTCTTCAAAAAATTGAAATTTTGGGGGAGTAGCCAAATTATTACTTTAATTAGAGGGGTCAGAAATTTATTTTGAGCGATTTCAGCGGGATGGAGTCCGACAATTGCCAAAACACCATGACGTAATTGTTGCACGCTCCCAAGAGAAATTTAAGGTTATGACGAATAAAACGTGCTTTACGATTATGATTATGACTGTTTAAATTCAGATTGAAAACGAGCATTTGCTGAGTTTTAGAAGTGTATCCAGGACAACCAAGCACTGAAGGTATTCAACTGGCAGTTCATTTGCACTATTATTATTATTCTCATAAATGTTGGTCAGCCCACGCAACTGTTTAGCTTCCTTTTCCAATAATGGTGTGACTGATTGATTGAGTAGGATAGATCAGTACTCAATCTCGTATCTCTTCACTTCACACATTTTCTTACCATGCATTAATTTAATGATATAACATAATTTATTCCCTTGTGCATTATATCCAGCTCCCGACATCTTTTTGTGACAGCTGTCGTCTGAACTGTTTACTGACTAGATGAAGCCATGACTGGTCACGTACTGTAGGTAACTAACGAACGCGCACTACCCACTTAGCTCGGACTTCTTTTTCTCATTAGCGTCCAATTCTGACCTACGCATGCAGGGTAGAAATTAGTGCGATTCTCAGTGATTAGCAATTTACTGTCGAAAGAGCTTACGCAAGATGATACCGACCGGATTAAGAATCTATGAATACTGTTACACCGCGGTTTACTGCCTTTTATGGCTGCTATACGGTCTGGTCATCTATTCACTCTACAACAACCGCACTAACAAACATGTGAACAGTTCCTTCTTCAAGCTCTTCACAGCTTTGGGGGTGGTTGACCTAATGCGTGGTCCGATTTGGCTGATCGGCTACGATATGTCAAGGTGGAGTTGGTTCGACTACGAAGGGAACTCGGGCTTGGCTGCTTTTTCTTGTCTCGGTGTCACGTAAGCTTACACCATTCAGACTGTTTTTAGGATTAGGATACGGTATTTCAGCTACCTTCGCAACGTGGCTCGTGTGATCAATGTTGTGCTGGCTGTAAACCGCTGCACAGCTGTGGGTTGGCCGTTGAAGTACAACTTGGTAATCGGAAAAGCATAACATAAATTCAACAAAGTGTCCCCTCCTCCAACGACTATACCCAGAACAGTTGCTTTTTCCATCCGCTTACTGTTTTCTGGGACGCATTTCAGGGGCCAATTTTTTTACAATTTCAAACTCGAAAATTGCTAAAACTGTCTGTAAAACAGCGGTTTTTAGCCATACATGTAAAAGCGGGGGTCTGCGCCCCACCTGACTTAGGCCAGACCCGCAAGGCGATTTTTCCGACCCCTCGTTCCGATTTTCTGGCAAGTAATCATTTCAGCAAATTTTTACAATTTTTAGATTTTCAGATGCTAAAATTGCCCGTGAAACAGCACTTGAGCCAAATTTAGCGATTTTCAGCCCAAAATTGCGATTTTTTGCGGTTTTTGAGCGTTTTTTAGTACCCAATCCCTTTCGCTCAGACCCGACCCCGAAACACCTCCCCTTCAGTGGCTGTTTGTTGCATGTAATTTTATTTAGCCCGGATTAGCAGCGCTTCTGAGCGATTTTTCGTCAGAAACTACCGTTTTTAGTAGTCTGTGTTTAAGCTCAGAGCTCAACCCCTGCCCCCAGTGGATGACCTATTATGTCATTATTGCAGTAAAATAAATAGTGAATGTACACAGTATGTATCATACATGTAACAGGTCATCCGCCGATGGGGGGAGGGGGTTGGGGGGGGGGGGTCTGAGCCAAAATTTTGGGGGAGGGGGGTGGGCACTAAAAAACGCTCAAAAATCGAGAAAATCGCAATTTTTTGGCTAAAAATTGCCAAAAATCGCTAATTTGGGCTGAAATACAGCTAAAAAGTGCTGTGTTGCAGGCGATTTTGGCAATTTTTGTGTGAAAGTGTAAAAAATTGCAAAAATTTGCTCGAAAATTTACTTGCCAGAAAAATCGGAGGGGGGGGGTCGGGGGGTCGGTGAAATCGTCTCGGGGGGGGGGGGGGGGGGGGGTACCCCATCCGGGGGGTCTGGGTCTGCCGGGCGGGGGGGGCAGACCCCCCCCAGACCCCCCTGTTACATGTATGGTATGTATTGAAGAATTTGATAGTTTTGTGTGCGCGTGTGTTTGTGTGTTGTGTGCGAGTGTCAACTAGTTGATAAACTCTTTCATTGGTGCCGAGACCCGGGATCGAACCGGGGACCCTCAGATTCCCGCAGTTCACTTTCCCCGATTGTCAGGCACAGCGGCGGCCAGTCGACACTCGTTGAAAGGGGAGTGATGAAGAATTTGATAGTTTTGTGTGCGCGTGTGTTTGTGTGTTGTGTGCGAGTGTCAACTAGTTGATAAACTCTTTCAGTATGTACGTATATGTAAGTCCTGCAGTGCTGTAAGCAAATTTTAGTGGTGGGCTGGTAGCACAGTGCAGCGATGTCTGGTGGCAGCTGTGTTGATAGCAGCATTAATGAACATGCACTATGTTTTGGCGCTGGTCAAGTTTGGTGTTAACTACCGAAAGCTGTCGGTTTTTGGCAACGACACCATCTACCAGCTGATGTTCAACTGGCCGCAAGATCGCAAGTTCCTCCGATGGTGGAGTGCCGTCAACGTGCTCTTGGCCTATGGCGGGGCTGTGGCCTACATAGGCATCTACGGCGTTGCAGTGGGCAAGGCGCTCCAAAATCGACGCAAGTTGAAATCGTTGGAGGAAGACAAGGACGAGCAACAGCAAAGGATAGAAGTCCGGCTCACTATTTGCATGGCTTTGGTGGCTTTGATTGAGGTATCGGCACGCTCTACTAGGATTCTACTACTCACACACAGTCACCAGCTGAAACCACCAGAATTTAATCAGGAGGCTCATTATTGTAAAGCTTGCGTTCAGGCTTAGGTTCACAAGCTTAGGCTTACTCTCAGGCTCGGTTCTGGCTTAGGCTTATTCTAAGGCTTAGCTTCAAGCTTAGACTTATTCTAAGGCTTAGCTTCAAGCTTAGACTTATTCTAAGGCTTAGCTTCAAGGTTAGACTTATTCTAAGGCTTAGCTTCAAGGTTAGACTTATTCTAAGGGTTAGCTTCAAGCTTGGGCATATTCTAAGGCTTAGCTTCAAGTTTAGACTTATTATAAGGCTTAGGTTCAGGCTTAGACATATTCTAAAGCTTTGGCCTTATTACAGTTCGGGAAATACTGTAATGAGTTTACCATATATGGTACTCCTTTGATCGAGACCCCAAAGTGAGATCACATGTGGTAGTGGTGTACCATATTTGGTAGCCAATACCTATTATGGTATCCTTTATTCAAATCGCTAAGTGGTACGGTACAATGGTAGCTATGTCATGTATGCTATACCTTCGAACGGGGCCTCAGGTGATACCATATATAGTAATAGTGCCACTTAACGATTTGAACGAAAGATACTATGTATGGTATCGGATACCACACCTGAGGTCGCGATCGAAGGGGAACCATATATGGTACAAACTACTACTTGAGGTTGACCCGGTACCATATACAATAGTGCACAAAAAAATGTCCTCTCCACTTTTTCGGGTTCACTAAAATAACTGTTTTTAACTCAATTCTCAACGAATTTGAACCAAATTTTCAGGGTAGGTGCCCAATTAGTCCGGCTACTTGGGTTACAGTTTCGGCGCGAAAATTCAAATTTTGGCGGGAAATTTAAACGCAAATACGAAAATCATATGGTCTCATAAAAAACGGCTCTTACTCAAGAAATACAAAAGCTACGCCCGTGAAATCACGGCCGATTATAGATCCAATATAGTGCAATTTTATGTGGAAGTTTCAAAATCCTCGCTCAAAGTAGGCAAAAAATCGGAATTTATCCATTCCCAAAGCTAACATTTTGAGGTTCTCTAAAATTACCCGTTTTCAGCCAATTCTCTGCCAATCTGAACCAAATTTGCATAGTACGTGCCCAATGGGTCTGGCTAACTCTGCTAGAATTTCGGCGCGATAATTCAAATTTTGGCGGGAAACTTAAACGAATATGTAAATATCATAAAGTGGTCTGATAAAAACGACTCTTACTCAAGAAATACAAAAGCTATTCTGGTGAAATCAAGGCCGCCTATAGACACAAAATAGTGCAGTTTTATGTAGAAGTTTCAAAACCCATAAGTGTTATGCAAATTTGGTTCAGATTGGCAGAGAATTGACTGAAAACGGGCAATTTTAGTGAACCTCAAAATGTTAGCCTTGGAAATGGATAAATCCCGATTTTTTGCCAACTTTGAAAATCGGATTCTCGCATGTACTTTGAGCTAGGATTTTTAAACTTTATGTAAAACTGCACTATGTTGGGTCTATAAGCGGCCATGATTTCATCAGAATAGCTTTTGTATTTCTTGAGTAAGAGTCGTTTTTATCAGACCACTTTATGATATTTACATATTCGTTTAAATTTCCCGCCAAAATTGGAATTTTCGCGCCCAAATTGTAGCAGAGTTAGCCAGACCCATTGGGCACGTAACCTGCAAATTTGGTACAGATTGGCAGAGAATTGACTGAAAACGGGTAATTTTAGTGAACCTCAAAATGTTAGCTTTGGAAATGGATAAATCCCGATTTTTTTGCCAACTTTAAAAATCGGATTCTCGCGCCTACTTTGAGCGAGGGTTTTGAAACTTCTACATAAAATTGCAGTATATTGGGTCTACAAGCGGCCGTGATTTTACGGGCGTAGCTTTTCTATTTCTTGAGTAAGAGCCGTTTTTATGAGACCATATGATTTTCGCATTTTCGTTTAAATTTCTCGCCAAAATTTGATTTTTCGCGCCGAAACTGTAACACAAGTAGCCGGACTAATTGGGCACCTACCCTGAAAATTTGGGTCAAATTCGTTGAGAATTGAATGAAAAAGAGTGATTTTAGTGAAAACGAAAAAGTGGAGAGGACATTTTTTGTGCACTACTACTGTATTATATGGCAAATATGGCAGAGTGTAAAGTTTCAGTCGCTCCAACTGGTGGCATCGTTGGTGTTGGTGGTGGTTCCGGGTCTGGTTATCGATGGAATCTACTCGTATGCAGTGGTCTTTATGACTGTGTTGCAGCTGGATGCCAGCATTAACGGCTGTTTGATCCTGCTTCTCTCAGAGACTGCTAAGAAGGTCTTTAGCTACTCCGTTCTAAGAGACAAACAGGCTCTAGATGGTGGGCTAGTTAAAGGCAGCAGTCGCGGTAGGAACAAGATACATGTGCAAGGTTGGGGTGCTAGGGAGGGACGACCAGGTTCCGGTCTGTACTTGCCTGGGCCTGCCTGACTGAGGCAAAAATTTGGCACAAAATTCTTAACGAAACTAAAAAAATTCATGAAAATGTTGTTTTCTTGAGAAATCTGTAATGTTACTAAAAAATTCGCAATAAATCGGGTTTTTTTTTACATAATTAGGTCGTAATGTCTGAGTTTTGATTAAAAGCCTAGTGCTTTTTGCTGCTTTTGTTAAATCTCTCTGACTGACCCCCGTTGTATTACCAAGCCGACGTTCGTTGTATGAACAAGGTCTGAAGTCAGTTGGATTTTATCATAAAATGTCAAATAAGAATTTGAATAAGCAAGATGCTGCTTTTTGTTTATTTGTTGTATATATTAGTTGTTTTTTGTGGTTCTCATTCAGGGTTCATATGGATCAGAGTTTTCCAAATTCCCTGACTTTCCCTGACCTGAGTGCTAAAATTCCCTGACTTTCTACAAGCAAACTCATAAAACAGTAAATGTTTTCAGGCACCTAATTTTGTGATTTCTTTTGCATCGGCAGATATTTACATAAACGCTAGCATACCCAATAATTTTCTCAAAGCAAAGGGTGAATTTGGTATTCAAAACTAATCGTATTTCAACAGGTATTCCGAGCGTGAAGTTAACAGGAATTAACAGTTTCAGAGTTTGACGAAGCCTGGGTGGGCCGCTGCCTAACCAGGGCGAGAAAATTTTGAAGAAATAGCTTTCAAAAACGCATTTAAAAGGTAGTCTTGGCGTATAATCAACCAGAATTAACAGTTTCAGAGTTTGACCAGGCCTGGTTGGGCAGCTACCTAACCAGGGTGAGAAAATTTTGAAGAAATAGCTTTCAAAAACGCATTTAAAAGGTAGTCTTGGTGTATAATCAACCAGAATTAACAGTTTCAGAGTTTGACGAGGCCTGGTTGGGCAGCTGCCCAACCAGGGCGAGAAAATTTTAAAAAATCCCTATAATTTTCCCTGACCAGATCTGAAATTCCCTGACTTTTCCCAGACCTCCCTGACCATTTTTGAATTCCCTGACCTCCCTGACCCGTATGAACCCTGTCATTACATACATGTATGTATTTTGTCAATGTTTTTCTGTAGTTTTTCTCTGTCTATCTCCATGCAGATAGTTTCGCCATCATTCTTTTATGTACACCCACAAGTAATGTATGTCATGTCGTTTCAGTGATGCGAAGTTTTGGAAGTGTTTTTTAACGCGCTTTCATCATAGTCGGAGAAAAAAATCATTTTCCAAAAAACTGGAGTGCAACCAATCAAATGGTTCTCTACTGTAGCGACCCTACAAATAAAGGTCTTATAATACAGTATAGATAAAAAAATAATGTCCCATCGCTTTTTCGGCCTTCACTCAAACGTTTCGTTCTCAGTAACTTCTTTACCGATTTGGCTCAAATTTTCAGCAAAAATTAACAACATGGTTGGCTAAATATTCTGCAAGTGTGGTGCCAAAATTCCGACTCATACTGGTTTTATGACACGAAAACTAGGAATGAGGGTGGTCCACGCAAATTTATTTTTTTTCGGTAAGACAAGGAGTACAGGCCTGAAACTTGCAGGAATGTTTGGTGTTGCTATTGGGCATAACATACTAAGCGGGCAGCCCTGTAGCTCAAAGGGCACTAAAATGGGGGAATTTCAAAAACATGAGTGAAAATCCCATAGTTCAGAAATACGCACCTTCTAGAATCAAAGCACTGAATCTGTTGTTAATCAACATAGATTGTAGCAGGAAGTTCGACAAATAAATGAACGTGATATTTAAGCTCTGTTCCACACCATAGTAACCATCCCTGCAGCGTTTTTTGAAAATTGAAAATCTTTAGAATCGTCATTTTGCCGGTTTTACGAAGAAAAGTCATACTTCGTCATGTTTTGGAAATTCCCCCATTTTAGTGCCCTTTGAGCTACAGGGCTGCCCGCTTAATATGTTATGCCCAATAGCAACACCAATCATTCCTGCAAGTTTTAGGCCTGTACTCCTTGTATTACCGAAAAAAAATAAATTTGCGTGGACCACCCTCATTCCTAGTTTTCGGGTCATAAAACCAGTATGAGTCGGAATTTTGGCACCACACTTGCAGAATATTTAGCCAACCATGTTGTTAATTTTTGCTGAAAATTTGAGCCAAATCGGTAAAGAAGTGACTGAGAACGAAACGTTTGAGTGAAGGCCGAAAAAGCGATGGGACATTTTTTTTTATCTATACTGTATAATCACGTTAATATAGAACGGCCTGCTTGATACGTAAAATGACGGTAGGTAAGGGGAGAGGGGTCCGTCGACGGCGTGGGGTTTAGGGAGGGAGGGGAATTCTAGGAAGGAGTTGGGCACTAACAAAGCTCAAAAATCGCTAATTTGGGCTCAAATATAGCCAAAAAGGCTCTTTTACAGACGACTTCGGCAATTTTTGTGCGTCTGAAATTGTAAAATATCGCAAACAAATTGCTCAAAAATTATTTGCTAGCGGAGGGGGATCGGAAAAATCGTGTCGAGGGGGGTGGCCTAAGTCGTTTGGGGGCAGAGCCCTGTTACATGTACGCCTAAGCGAGGGCTGAGGGAGTTTGAGGGGATGGTAAGCCAAACAGTCCGATTTTTTACTAAAATTAAGGGTTTTTTGCTTAATTTTCATTAAAATCGATCAAAATAAGCTATTTATACCATGCAAAATACTGTGCTTACCTATTCATACTTTTATCATGCAAAATTATTCCAAAAAATTCCTGATGGGGTAGCGGCGGCCTGAGGGGGTCAGTCAACCCTTGTCCGCACCTATGCTGCACTTACTGCTACTGCTGGTAGACCTAATAGTTGACCATTTCAAAATAGGCGAACAAAAACGCTAGGTGTTCGCCTAAAAAGTGATATACAAAGGGTTAACAATACAGTATACTGTACAGTAGCTATAAATGCAGACTTTATTGTACGGGTGGATGTGCAAGCAATAAGAGTGCTAGAATAAGTAGGCACAGTTCAGATCGTAAAGCTGCCGCCAACAAATTAGCATACAGTACATAGAGTGTACATATTAGATTATTTGCTGTAGAATGCACCCAACACTCAATCACCACGCATGTGCACGTATTACATTATTACCTGCTGTACAACAGAGCGTAGACGGAAAGAAATCTCCGCCACGCAAGTTTAGCGCCTCACACTAGGCAGTCATATCACATTGGAGTATAGACACACCATAAACCAAACCGAAAATCTGCC
This sequence comes from Sabatieria punctata, assembly GCA_030248155.1. Taxonomy (NCBI): domain Eukaryota; kingdom Metazoa; phylum Nematoda; class Chromadorea; order Araeolaimida; family Comesomatidae; genus Sabatieria; species Sabatieria punctata. The sequence goes on along the minus strand of JASANB010002133.1, from coordinate 54,522 downwards.
ACACAGTTTAAAAGTCGTAAACTAACCAATGGTGGGTTGCTTACAGGCTCCGGTAGGTCACAAATGAACCCACCAACCGTAACAGGGGTGCCCCCACCCACAGACAAAGGCCAAAGCCCACTATGTACACCCGAGACCATACGTACATGGGCGGGGGAAAATGGTTTGGGGCAGTCAAATCCGAAACTTTGGGGGTGGGCCTGCCGGTTTCGGGGGTCGCAGCCATTTTTGTGGACGGATCCAGGAACAAAAGTCTGCTTCAGGTGGGTGTGGTTTTGGGGCAAACCCACCGGAACCCCCGCGACCCATGTGTGCTCGAGACAATTTTTCCGAGATGCAACTTGCTGGCTAAATTGTTCGCAATTTTTTTACAATTTCATGTATGTACAATAGGAACGTTGCCAGTGAAACAGCGATTTGAGTGTACTAGCGCTTTTTAGTCCAGAATACTTATTTTAAGCGATTTCCGAGCAATTTTTAAAACTCTAAAGTTTGGGATGTCGAATTTAGGCTCAATCAGCCTGTATCGGTAGAAACAACAATTTTTCCGTTCAGCTCACCCGAATGAAAGATTTGTAACGCTTCTGGGAGCCAAATTCTTGGCCGTTTGTTCTGTAAATTGGTCTAGAGCATACATGTAACAGGGGGGGTCTGGGGGGGTCTGCCCCCCCCCGAAATCGGCCAGACCCCCCGGATGGGACCCCCCCCCCCCCGAGACGATTTCACCGACCCCCCCCCCTCCGATTTTTCTGGCAAGTAAATTTTCGAGCAAATTTTTGCAATTATTTACAATTTCACACACAAAAATTGCCAAAATCGCCTGCAAAACAGCACTTTTTAGCTGTATTTCAGCCCAAATTAGCGATTTTTGGCAATTTTTAGCCAAAAAATTGCGATTTTTTCGATTTTTGAGCGTTTTTTTAGTGCCCACCCCCCTCCTCCAAAATTTGGACTCAGCCCCCCCCCCGGCCGGCGCCAGACCCCCCCAACCAGACATGGGCAACGGGGGGGGGCTGAGGGGGGGGGTTGACCCCCCCTCAGGCTCTGACCTACCCCCCCCCCTCCGCCGGCCGCTACCCCCCTCAGGAATTTTTTGGAATAATTTTGTATAGAAAATTATGATAAAAATATGCCTGGATTGGGTGTAAATGAGCTCAGAATAGCTTATTTTAATGAAAAATAAGCCAAAAAACCTTGATTTTAGCCAAAAATCGGACTTTTTGGCTTACCACCCCCTCAGCCCCCCCCTCAGGCGCTCCTACCCCCCAGCAATTCAAAATTCTACCCCCCCCCCCTCAGCCGAAATGCTAGCCCCCGTCTGCCCCCAACCCCCCCTCCCCCCATCGGCGGATGACCTGTTACATGTATGGTCTAGAGTTCCTTTAGTGGCTGACAAATTTGCAGGAAGAATTTTGTTTCTACCGGTGCTGGTCTGGCACAACCCTTCCCCTTCGGTGGACGACTTATTCCACGTATAGGGTGGACCATTTATCTATCACATTTCGTTTTGCTGTAACTTTTGCCTTCGTCAATACATTTCGGCGAAAGTTAACACAACACGCACAGGTCCTCAGAATATTTACTCTCAAAATTTCGGTCAAGTCAGTCGCTTCAACCACAACTTATGCAGTTCCATGTGTTAGCCGTCACTTTCTATGACGTGTCATAGTGTAGACGTGGAGGTGTCTAAGTAGTGGTTGAAGCAAGACAGATTTGACCCAAAATTTTGAGAGTAAAAATTCAGAGTACCTAGGCAAGTTGTGTTAACTGTCACCGAAATCTATTGACGAAGGCAAAAGTTAGAGCAAGACGAAACCAGTGATAGACAAACAATATGATGCAGGAATGCGTGTAATAAGTCATCCAAGATGGAGTACTAATCTGGGCGCTGTTTTACAAGCGAATATAGCAACTATTTAGGTCAATAAAGCGCAAAATTGACCTGGAGAAATCGCAACAAGTGTTCGGTTAAGGGGTCCGTGTATGGTTGGCGTCCCTGTTGCACCAACTGACAAATAAAACGAGAATGAAAGAATTGAGACAGACAGACAGATATGGTGAGAAGGGAGAGAGAGAGAGAGTCAGCCGTAGTAGAGTATTTCGGGGATCTGACCACCCTGCACACCGGTTCCGTTGGTGCTCTCTGTGGAGCACTGGAACTGGAAGGTCACCTTGCCACTCTGTGTCTCCGGCATGCCCTCCTGTCCGAAGTAACTCAGCTCTGAACCGTCCAGAACCACGCTGGCCGTGTAGAACACCTCCGGCTCCACCTGAAACCCTATCATTTACATATTAGACACTCTTCAATTGCTCCATTATAATATAGTCAGACACTTAGCGCCAACTGGCATATTATGTGGAACAGGTCATCCGCCGATGGGAAGGGGGGCTGGCGCCGGTCGGGTGGGGTCTGTATCGAAACCCTAGTGGGAGGGGTTGGGCAGTAAATATCGTCAAAAGTCGCCAATTCGCTCAGAGTTGCTTTAGTTATTGTAGGGGGCTTCGATTTGAGCAGCTTTCCATTCTCCAGGCGACCCACTGTGCCTGCCAAGCCTCACAAGACCTGGCCCAAAAACTATATCAAGCTGTGGTACAATTTAGCATGTGCTTTCACAAACCAAATACTTTGTTCTCTCGGGTAAAAACCTGTACTGTTACTAGTAAAAAAACTAAATTGTTTCATATTCGATCTTGTAAGGTCGTGAAACATGTTTGAGACGGGCAAGACCAAAAAACGTAAAGCGTAAACGCCCAAGGTTTGAGCTGATTGACCACTTTTAGTGATCATCCTTCTCTAAGCATGCTTTCCGCTGTGCTTTCAGGTGTAATGGCACGGATAAAATTTTCCCTGTTTTTTGCAGGTTTTTTTTAGTTTGAACCCAGAAAATGTCATTATTTTGCTGCATCTTCCCATAGTGACTAGAGATGAAACAATATATAGGGTATTGGGTTCATTGGGTGTATTTTCCGATATTGGTGTTGATACTACATTGCAGTCCACATGGTGACGATTTGATTCACTTTTGCAGTACAAATTCAAATTTTTTAGCGCATCGCCCTTATTGAAATCAGTTTCGTGCTTGTTTTCCATACCTTCAAAATGATTTTTTGGAGAATGAAACCGAGTTAGAAGGATTTTTGGGTTTCAAATTTACCACTAATGCAAATCCCAATTTTTTGGACTCATTCTACAAAAGATTGCGTATTCTGGTATTGGGACTTCCGATACTGTTTCATCTCTATAGTGAACAGGCGCAGACAATTTTCACAGATTCTTTTCTAGGACATTCTACGGCCCATAAACGAGCTGCTTTCTTGGTTAGGTCCCATCCCATTTATGGCAGTTCTACTCTCCACAATGCATTCAGGCCTCGAGTAGACATATAGACAGAGGGGACTCAGACTCTGACCTACCGCCGTCAGGAATTTTTGGACGAATTTTGTGTAGGAAGTTATGACAAAAGCATACCTAGATTAGGTGTAAATTAGGTCAGAATAGCCTATCTTAACGAAAAATAAGCCAAGAAACTTGATTTTGACCAAAAATCGGACTTTTGGGCTTACCATCCCCTCAACCCCCTCACGATTTGAAAATCTATCTCCCCTCAACCGAACTGCTAGCCCCTAAGTGACGTAGAGCAGAGAAAGAGAGTAACTAGATAGAGTACCTGTACGGGGTACTGGAAGATGACGGGGAACACGTTGGAGCTGCCGTCGCAGAAGAACTTGGAGTGGACGCTGGCCAGTGTCTGTCCATTCCGTTTCAGTTCGATGTGCACTTTGTAGTCGGCGGCACCGTTGCTGCTGCCATACAGACCGAGTCCCGCCACGAAAATGCGACGGTCAGTGCAGAATTGGATACTGTCGCAGCGTCCGCGGTAGCGCCACTGATTCGACCTGTACAAGTAAATCGTGCTTACCTCTTTCCTACATGTAACTACCTCCACCCATATTAGGTCAGACCCCCGATCGGGGACACGCCATTACTCCGTGTTTTTTAAGTATTTTTGAGCAAATGTTTACAGTTTGTTGGAGTTTCAGATACTAAAATACTGAACGAACATTTTGTTCGTCTGTTTGTTCCTTTTTAGGCGTGTTCTTCATGTTAATATTGGATTTTAGCGCCTCATCCTCAATACAGTTGGTTAATTTGCTTACGGAATTGGGCGAACAGAAAAGACTAGTAGTGTTCGTTCGTAATAAGAACAAAATACCTGTAGGCACTGGACTGAAATCGGTGACACTTTTGCAGTTGCAGTCCGGCGCGCGCTCGCGAGGCGAAAGCGATCTGCGGTTTTTCTGTGGCTGTGAACCAGAGAAAGATGTCGGTTGTCTCCTGAAATGCAATTCTACTTTGTGTCGAGCACGATTCTACTAACGATTGGCGATAAAGCTAATCGACCATTTTTAAGGTTCCAATCCAATTTTTAAGGTTATTGCAGCACGAAAATCAGGGCATGGTTGGTGCAGATCAAAAGTTTTCCTAAGAATATTTGGAGCTCCTTAATGATCGCATTGGGGAACTTGTAATGTTTCAAAGAGACTGTATAAGAACGACTCCGAGTCGTACTGCAATTTAGTTGCATTGCATGTTGCCGTTACATAAGCATCTATCGACAGAAACATGAACTCTCAAGTGCGTTAGTGTGCGAACTGGTATTGGCGTGTTTTCGAGGTATTTGGTATTGGCGCACTACTAATTGGGACCTGTGAAACCCGAAAAAATTGATGTTGATCTGAAAAATTGAACTGAAAAAATCCAAAGCTTGGCTGTTGGTCTGGCATCGGCGTGTAGCTTAGTGGTTAGAGCACTGGACCGGCAATCCAAAGGTGCTGGGTTCTATTCCGAGCTACGCCTTTGCACATTTTGCCTTACTTTTTCACCTTTCATTCAAAATGGGCAGAGGGGCTGCTTAAGAGCCAATGCACGTAAAAAGGGTAAAATCATGTAAAGTAGCTATGTCAGGGATTTGGACCAAGTGGTGTTTTTTAGTTAGTATAAGAGTAGAAACGACCACGTGCGAGATGGTTTTTGCATATTCCTCCGTACAGCAGAGTTATGACATTTTTTTGTGATTTTTGCCCCAAAAATCGTTTTTTGCCCATAACTTTCTAACCAGTGGTCCAAATTTAACCGCGAATACATCAAAAGATGTGTCTTTCTGTGTAAAATCTTCTGGTAAAATCTCAACTCCATTGCTTTTTCCCCTCTCGAATTATTCGCGAAAAATCGGTCGAAAAGACCCCAAATTTGAGGTCATTGTTCTCGCTTGGAGGTGCCTACCTAGAGGCGTCATCTGGTGGACCTAATAGAGCAACACCTGTACTATAAGAATATAAAAAAATTATCGTGGGCATTTTTGATTTGCGCGAAAAAATTGAGCTCAAAGTTTCGAAAAGTGCCAAAATTGAGCATTGGTTTCCTCGCATTTTCGCGTTAATCAAAGCATACATAGCGCTTCTGGGAGCGTCTGAGAGTCTGAAATACAGTCGTTCAGTAAGAATTGAATCCAGTGCGTTGCTATTGTGCAGTAAATGCTTCTTTTTTGGAAGAACTGGTCAGACAGGTTCCTTTGGCTTGACAAGGTGAAGCTTGAGTTCTAACACGATACAGTACGCTAATTGTTGCTAAACTTCCTACGCGAATATTTTGACTTATTGCTTTGTGCAAGCTTTTAGCCAAGATCCAATCATAGTACGTAATTACCAGTTGTGTTCTGTTAGTGATCGCTTTATAAAGTTGATCCTGGCACCGACCAACGAATGGGTTAGCTCAGTTTCTTTTCAGTGTGCTTTTTGTGTACAACACGCTTTTTACTTTGCGGCATGTAGTCGCCATCTAATGGCCCAAACGCTGTGGTGGCCATCGTTGTGTATGTAGTTCTCTGGTTGGGTCCGACGTACTATGGCTCAATTATTAGAGCTATTGACCCAATTTATCCCACAGTCGTCTTTTTTCCCAGATGCCGTGGACAAAGTTGTTCATATACTAGGCACAGGGTTGTGCCTTGCCTTAGCTGCCATCTGTTTGGTACCCGCTACCACAACCACGCCCATAACTTGCAGAGCGCCTGCTGAATATTCAGGTTTACTTTCTTCAACACTTACAAATTAACTGGTCATAATTTTATCGACTTTTTCGGTTTGATTTTCTAGGGAACTGGATAGACTTTCAGGACCTTGATAGATCCAATTTGGCCAGTTTGGAACGAAAGTTTGAGACCGACAGTGATTTTACAATTTCGGATGAAAGGCTGTTTCACAAGGCTGTTTGTTAATAACCCGACAGAAGTTTTTGCGCAGCTGAAGACGTGTGTGCGTGTGTGCGTTAGGAGGGGCCGTGCAAAAATTACGTAATCGCATGAGTGGGCGTGCAGTTCGTCAAATCATTAGAACTTATTCAAATCGCAGTACTTATTACGGTGGGGGAGGGTTTGGCAATTTTTATACGAAATTTTAGGTTGCATCTTTAAAAAGAGCAAAAAAGATCAAAGTGACCATAATTTTTATTGTTTTTTATCTACAGTACAGGTACGTGTAAATAGTCTTGCTTTAAAGACATCAGCTTACATTTTCTCAATTTAACTTTGATAAACACGTTTAGATTTGATTCAACTCCAAATTTCGAAATTTTGGGAGGGGGTAGGGTAGCCAAAATCATTACGTAATTTCAGGTTAGGGGTCGGCTAATTATTACGCCCATTACTGGCGGAGCGGAGGTCCGAAAACGGCCAAAATGCAATTTCGTAATTATTGCACACTCCCTTACAATTTTTTTGGTTGTGACCTATAGTACTTCATCACTGTGAATTCAATATATGTACGTTTGCGTAGGAGTCTGTGTCATTCAGATAGCTTTTTCCATTCAGCTGACCTGTTGACGTCAGATGCGTACTTAATATCTGAACCACATGAAATATGCTTGTCTGAAACCAGACAGACGTGGTGGTGCTCCATTTCCTTAAAAATAAATATAATTTATTAATACATACTGAAATATCAAATTTGTTTTATGGCTACAAGCAATACAATGTGAAGCAAGCTTCCTTCTATTTATGCATATCAAGAGTAAACAGTCAAAAAGTCAAATTTAAACCCCACTATATTATACTTCAAGAACACTAATAGTTTTAGGTACCAGAAAATTGAGCCGCCGAATGTGCTCAACACTAAGAGCGCCGCTACATCCTGCTGCCGGTCTTTCCCATGAACACTGCGCTCAGTTTAAAGCACGGATTAGTTGCTTAGTCACTGCAACTAGCCGTAAACAGCTTAAAAAACATAACATATCTGCTTACATAGTGACAAAACATAGATACACTCTATAGAAAGTGTTGACACTTTTCGAAACTTTGAGCTCAATTTTTTCGCGCAAATCAAAAATGCCCATGATAATTTTTTTACATTATTATAGTACAGGTGTTGCTCTATTAGGTCCACCAGATGAGGCCTCTAGGTAGGCACCTCCAAGCGAGAACAATGACCTCAAAGTTGGGGTCTTTTCGACCGATTTTTCGCGAATAATTCGAGAGGGGAAAAAGCAATGGAGTTGAGATTTTATCAGAAGATTCTACAAAGAAAGACACATCTTTTGATGTATTCGCGGTTAAACTTGGACCACTGGTTAGAAAGTTATGGGCAAAAAACGATTTTTGGAGAAAAATTCACAAAAAATGTCATAATTCTGCTGTATGGAGGAATATGCAAAAACCGTCTCGCACGTGGTCGTTTCTACTCTTATACTAACTAAAAAACACCACTTGGTCCAAATCCCTGACATAGCTACTTTACATGTCTTCCAGGCGTTTTACCCTTTTTACGTGCATTGGCTCTTAAGCTACCCCTGAGGAATTGAAAATTCTACTTCAGCCGTAATGCTAGCCCATGTCTGTGTGGACAGAAGCTCTATTTCTACCAGATTCCTCCAGCAGCAACTGACCTGATAACCGAGCAGACCGGACCGAGCCGGTCCGTTGGCAAATTCTTCTATTTTCATCGCAGCGATGCGAATTAGGTAGAAGGCCGAATTTAACACCTGACGCAGATTGGCAGCCACTGGTTCCAGCTGACGTCTGAAAGCTTAATTTAATAATACAGCCAGTCGTTTAACCACAAAATCTAGCATACATGAAACCGGGTGGTCCGGAGGGAGTGACCCCCACCCGACATAGGAGAGACCCCCGATCGGGGGACCCCCAAGACGATTTTTCCGTCCTCCTACTTCGATTTTTCTGGCAAGTAAATATTAGCGACTTTTTTTAGAATTTCAGACCCCAAAAACCCTAAAACTTCTGTAAAACAGCAGTTTTTAGCTCTATTTGAGCCCTAATTACCGACTTTTGATGATTTCACTGGGCAACAATTTTTTACTTTTTGAATGTTGTCTAGATTTCTACAACTGATTTAGGGTATTTTTGCACTGCTGAATCAGGAAATGGCATCCGTTTCTCTCCATCAGGTCAGGTTTTTGTGCTAAGCTGATTTGAAAAAATATGATCTTGAGATAAAATCGATTACACTATTGTGGCATTATCAGCTGATTTTTGTCAAAACATATTATCCCAATTATGTTTTTAAGAGAAAAAAATGTTTTTCAAACAACATAAAGGTAAGTACACATAAATTGCATGTTGCTTCACCAAACTTCAGGCCTTGAACTTCCGTTTCTTCGAACTCCTGGAATGCTCAGTGGCAGGGAGGTCTCTCTTCAGAGTCCAGCAGTAGTCAGCCATCATGACTGCGTCCCAGCGACCCTGATACCTGGTCTCCATCTCTTTCATGTCCTGGTGGAATCTCTCCCCCTGCTCGTCACTCTTGAACCCAGGTTCTCAGGAAATCGGTCCATATGTGAAAGTAGGTAGTGCATCTTGATGCTCATGTTGCAGCCCAGGTTTCCGAAAGCAGTCAACATGTTGTTGACAAGTTCTGCGTAGTTTCTGGCCTTATTGTTGCCAAGTTCTTCACTACCAGAACAAATGCCTTCCACGCTTTCAGTTCCACTTCGTTCATTGAGTTTTCGAACTCTGGATCTCTGATGAGCTGACGGATCTGAGGACCGTCAAATATGCCAGCTTTCAACAAGCAAATTCGTTGCCGTTGTGTAGCAGAACACATTTCAGGGATCGCTTGCTGCTGTCAATGAACAGTCTCCAATCTTTGGGTTCGTACTGTGGCACTCCAAGCTTGAGAAGTAGCTGCGCAATATCTGCATGCACAGTACACCAAGTCCTTGTCCTCAGAGAAAAAGTTAGTCATAAGTTAGCTCAAATAAATCATATCCAATCAAAACAATTATTCGACATGGCATTTTACCCCCACCAACTTCTTCTAATATGCTCCACACATGCGTACATGTGAAAAAACGAAGAAAACGACATGTGGCCATTGCTTAAAAACTTGACCTGATTGAGCAAAACCAATGTGATTTTTAGATTCAGCGCATCAGATTCGTTCTAAATCAGCTGAAAAAACGCAGACAACAAATTTGTTGTTGACCAGTGTTTTAGCCGAAAAATTGCGTTTCTTGAGCGTTCTTAGTGCCCAACCCCTCCTTGGAGTTTGGACATTGTGAAATAAAAATTTTGTGCTAACAATGCATTTCCAGGCGTTTTGGAGCTTTTGAAATTTTGGACACCCTCTGGGCGAACCCCCGCCTGACGGAAAACACCAACCCCACGCCGGCCCGAACCTGTTCCATCGGGTGCCGCCCAGTTCGGTGTGGCCGTTTGGGTGTGGGTCGTTTGGGTGCGGCCGGTTCGGTGTGGGCCGGTTTGGTGTGTGTCCCGTTTCGGTGCAAGGCCGTTTCGGTGTGGGTCGATTCGGTGTGCGCCAGTTCGGTGCAGGTCGGTTTGGTTTGAGCGTTTAGTGTTGGCTTTGTGTTGCTCTGCCACCTACCACTAAGACGACCACTGCTGCATTTGCTTTGTATTTTCTTTTACTCCAACAAAGCTGTATTCTTTAGATCCCAAAGGCAAGGAGAGAGGAGTTCTCTGTGCTGAAAATTTACTCTTCTCAGAACTCAGTATTCAAATACACACGCTTTTTTATTCCGTTAGAACCACGAATACACTGACTTTAGAATGTTGATCGATGAACTTATAATGATGTGCTACCTTACATAGCTAGAGAGTTTATGCGTACGGACTTTCCGTTAATTACTGTAGAGGCAGTAGAGGTGAGTAGCACCTGCTGCGTCAGTTTTAAAAGTGGGAGCCATGAAACTGCAGTCGCGATTACCGGCGGCCGTACTAAGCTGGTCAGTGTGATCCGACACAGACATTGATTGGAATGCTGATCAGTTTCACCGACCGATCAGTTCGTCAACTGGTTGACTCAATAAATGCACGACCGTTATCGAAAAAACGTCGCAATTTATAGGCAAAGAACAGCTATGAAACAGTAACAGTACAGAAATGATCATGGAAAAGTTCTGCATTTTTTTGGTTCGACTGAGGTAGACCAAAAACGTCCATTCTGAACTGCGAACCTGAACTTTTACTGCAGATCAATAGCCTCGGAATGAATCCAAATCTCCTACTTGCAAATCCGGGAAAAGCAGAGAAAGGAGTGGTCATTTCGATAGGGTTAATTGATGCCTGAGCCGGCATAAGCTATGCTGTCTCAGATCTGTTGTGGGAGTAATTGACACCTCTCATTAGCCTCTTAATTGGAACTGAACGAACAGGTCACATTCAAAGCACCACACGGACCTGCCGGAACTATGTCGCACCCAACCCGCCCACACCGAACCGACCCACACCGAACCGGCCGCACCCAAACGGCCCACACCCAAACGGCCACACCGAACTGTACCCTACCCTGTTCCATCTATAGGGTACCATACCATAATGGTGTTATTGCCTGACTGTAGGATGGTACCCTACCTTCCACTGCAATAATGGAATAATGCACGTAATGGCACAGGTTGGTACCATACATGGGCCGGAAAAATGGGTTGGGGGTAGTCAAAATCCGAAAATTTGGGGGTGGGCCTGCCGGTTTGGGGGGGTCGCGGCGATTTTGGTGGGTTGGGTCAGGAACAAAAGTTGGCTTCAGGTGGGTGGGTGGGGTCGTTTGGGGGGGGGGGTCGAGCCCAAGTTGGGGGTGGGCAAACCCCCCGGCCCATGTATGGTTGGTACCTACTTTTACTTTCTGGTACCGGTACCATAATCTGGTAACAGTATAGTACCTGTACATGGTATGCATACATGTAACAGCTCCGGGCCGACCTGGGGGTAGAGGGGGTTTCCTCAGTTGGGGGGTCGAGGGGGTCCCAAATTTCAAAAAGCTCTAAAACGCCTGGAAATATGAAAAACCTCCCCGTCCCCCAGGCCAGGTATATGGAATAAAGGAAGGCCTGATCGAAGGACTAGATGCCAAATCGGTGTGAAGGGCGAAGTATAAGGAAAGGAGGACCGACCGTTTGCACTCGGCCTCTGCCCATCTGACAGCTGCGTCGAACACCACGCACTCTTTGACGTTCAGCGTTTCTCTGCTCAGAATCGCCTCCAGCGTGTGGAAGTCCATGTCCAGAAACCCGTCCGACTTCAGTGCCAGCTCTGCCTGAGCGTCGATCAGCTCCCAGCACCTGCAATCGTATATTGCGTTTATACCAAGGGGATAATAGGAAGATTTGATTCGGCATTATTCGGTTCCCAAAATGGGCTTCGGTATTTTCGTATTCGGTGGGGTAAACCCCTCACTCCCGGCCCATGTATGGACAAGGGCAATATTTTGAAGGTTTGAAATTATTCAATTTAGAAAGGTTCGAAAAAGGACATCTAGAAATTGACTCGCAATGTTTACCGAATTCTCTATGGCTTAGTTGACTTTTTCCAACCAATAACTCACTTATTCGACCTGAACAAACAATCGAGGACTGTACCTTCCAGCATAGCATTGGATTAATATCTTAATTGTAGAAGACATGCCTTTGCAATATAAGACTGGTTGAAATTTGGAATGCATTATCAGATGAAACTCTGAGTGGTTGGTCGTTAACCAAATTTACCCAACAACTTAGAACCGAAACTGATAAGTTGCTACCGTTCCTAACACTTAAGGCGGTGTATGGGATCCAACTGGTCGTCACTGAGCCTCTTCTACAGTCAGGCACTTAACGCCGTTTATGGTAGCGACACCATATATGGTGTCGGTACCATGGCACCATATATGGTACCCCCACGTTCAGGGCCTGTGGTGGTATCACATAATATGGTACCGTCACCATTTATGGTACCACCACACCATACATGGGCCGGAAAAATCCGGAGGGGGTAGGGGTATGGAGACCTCGGGGGGGGGAGGGGGGTCTCCCGGGAAAAGGCCAAATAACGCCTATTTTGCCTTAAATAAGCGAAAATTTCCTCCCTCCGGATGGGGGGTGGGGGAGTGGGTGTATGGCCGGCCGAGGGAAAGGGGTATACCCCCTTACACCCCGGCCCATGTATGCACCACAGGGCCCCATGTGTGCACCATATATGGTACCACTACCCTCGGTACCGGCACCATATGGTACCGGCACCTTATATGGTCTCGGGACCATAAACGGCGTTAAGTGCCTGACTGTTCTACCACGACTAGATCGGTGCGAATAAAATTTGATTGATTATTGGCTAGTGAGTTGAGAGTGGGAAAGAGTTCAGTCTCTAAGAACACTCAACAAGAGTCTCGGTTAAACACTTGAGAAAGGGCTTCACTGAGAAAGAGCGGCAAGCTGTAAAGCCAGAGTGAGGGAGCTGCAGCATTTAAAAAGGTCTTTAGTGTTTTGCGTGCAGTTGATACTATCTATCAACCACTGTCCAGCTGTATTTAATCGCAAACTGACATTTTCACTTTAGATAAGACGATCGAAAGCTGATTACTTTCGAAAACCGCAGCAACTTATCGCCTAAACGCTTCGAAACTTATAGTTGATTGGTACAAAAAGCTAATCACGGATAGCACTTCGGCAATTTTGTTTTTGTATGTACCCCAATCAGTATGAGGGGCCCACAAACCAGTAGGCACTCTAATTTTAGTACTCTATACCTATCCACCGAAATAGGCCTACATCCGAAGTGAAAGCTTCGACCAATGACGTGTAAGAAGTAAAACCCATACATGGGCCGGGGGTAACGGGGTATACCCCTCCCCCTCGGCCGGCCATAGCCCCCTCCCCCACCCACCCCCTCCCGGAGGGAGGAAATTTTCGCTTATTTAAGGCAAAATAGGCGTTTTTTGGCCTTTTTTCGGGGGGACCCCCCGAGGTCTCCAACCCCCCTACCTCCCTCCGGATTTTTCCGGCCCATGTATGGTAAAACCTGTGCATAAGTTCCTCCTCTTCGAACAGTCGACTCTGAGCCAGCAGTAGACAGACGTTGGAGGCAGTGAGAGAGGTCTCCAGATAGTGGATGCAGGCCCGAGTCAGATGATTGACCAGGTACTTCTTGGCCACATACAACGTACTCAGCACTGTATCCGCGTCCAGCTCTATCTGGTCTGTGTACAAGTACCTAAACTAACATCTATATATGGATGTACGGTCTGCGTCTCTGGTCTACTGGTAGCCAGACATGGGCAAAGGGGGGCTGGACCCCTCAGGCTCTGACCTACCCCCTCAGCCGGTCGCTACCCCCTCAGGAAATTTTCGGAAGAATTTTGTATAGAAAATTATGATAAAAATATGCCTGGATTAGGTGTAAATTAGCTCAGAATAGCTTATGTTGGCTTATTTTAATGGAAAATTTTGCAAAAAAACCTTGATCTTAGCCAAAAATCGTACTGTTTGGCTTACCACCCCCCTCAGGCACTCCTACCCCCCTCAGGAATTGAAAATTCAACCCCCCTTAGCCGAAATGCTAGCCCATGTCGCTGCTGGTAGCAACTCTGCTTGCCATGCACCCAGCGTTAGAGACACAGTAGGGGTTCGTCCCCGGTGATTGCCTCGCATGTCGCCCTTCACGTGAATGTTTGGTCAGAACTAGGGATGGGACCGGTATACGGTATTATACGGTATTTTTGGCTATACGGTATTATACGGTATTTTTTATACCGTATAATAGCGTATAATACCGTATAGTTGTTAAAACTGAATCAGCCAAATTTTTGCAGTAAATTCATGTATGGTTCCAACGATATCAAAACTTGTCGATATTCGATATCGATATCGATATTTTCAGCTCAATATCGATCGATATCGATATCGATATTTATAGTTATGCAAGAAAATCTGAAAATTTGAAAGAGCAAATTGCTCTCAGTGCTTATCAGTCAAGCACTGATGCAATCAGCGATCTGATATCAATTAAGTAGGGAATCGCAGAAAAGGTGTGACCGTTCTGAAGCCCTTCAATGAAACGGTTGATCTCTCAGGCCGACGCCCCACCCTCATTAGGCATCAATGAGCTCAGACAGAATAGCGTATTTTAACTTATTTTAGTGATAAATAAGCCAAAAAGCAAATAGTAAAAATCAGTAAAAATCCGACTTTTTTCCTTACGATACTTTCAACCACCCATCAGCCCGGCGGTACCCCTTCAGGATTTGAATATTTGACACCCCTCAGCCAAAATGCTAGCCCATGTCTGCTTCTGCCCTCCTGCTTCAAGTCTGCGGAGTGAGCAGATCTTCAGTGCTGCTGCAGACGTTTAAGAACCTAAGCGTTGCTGTCTAAAAGCTGAGAATGCCGAGAAATCGATAGTTCTGAGAACTATGATGCCACTGTTAGGTTTTGACTATACCATCGATTTTTAGTTGTCCAGGAAAAATTGGTTTTTGCTGCTCCAAAGAAATAAACTTGGTGTGAGTTTTCTTTTTTCCCACTTTTCCACACGCAAAAATATCGAAAATATCGATGCGAAATATCGCGATATCGATATCGATATAGGAAAAAGGGTCGATATATCGACTTTTCGATATCGATATCGATATATCGTCGGAACCCTAAATTCATGTCATTTTTGCGCTTTTAACATGCATTTCGCGAGAAAGTCAGCTTAGGTGACGAAGAGAGGGGGCAAGGGGGTTCATCTCACCGATCGGGCTAAAATTTTATGAGCATAAACTAGACCACGAACGATGACCTTCGGCGCATATTAGAAGAAAAACACCCCCCTTGAACCGGAGATACACCCCCTCAAAGTTGGCTCGCCAGCCGTTTTTTGGCCAATTTTTGGACCTCTAACGACCCAAATTCAATCATGTGCCGTTTGCGCATTTCTAAACCGACAGCTTTCGCATGCAGACCAATCGATAGCTATTTCAAAATACTTTAAATCCCCACTCAATTTTTTCCGTATCTTACCTGGTTAGCGAGTTATTTTCCGAAATGTACCAAAAATTGCGAAAAATCACCCTTCATTTTTTTGCAAATATTCGGCTATAACTCCGGCCACAGAAGCGTGGGCCACCTGGAACCTTCTTCAAAGTTAGCTCATAACTGGCCAAACATAATCCACACAAATTGGTCAAAATCCAAGGGGTGTTGCGGGGGGGGGGGTTTGGCCCACTCAAAGGTTTCCGGAAAAAAATTTTTTGCTGGAAATTAATTTTAAAGTAGTCTATCTGATGCAGTTTAATGAGCTGATTACGAATCTGAGCTCCGTTTGGCTAGGCCCGGCCTGGATCGGGAGATATGCAAGTCCAAAGTTCCGAAAATCAATGCCCCCTGGTGAGCATATCTTTTGATAGCTAGCCTAAACCGAGTCGCAGGGCAGTTTTCTAGACCTATTTTAGCCTGCTGAGTTCAAAACTAACTTCATTTTTTCGCTACGGGCCCCCGTTCGCGAGTTATGGCCAGTTGAAAATCACTACTACAAAAAAGTGCAATTTTGGTGGTGCGCAAAAAATCATTTTTTTTATCCAGGCCCAAAATTTTATTTCTAACCAGGTCACCGGATGTACTTTTGCCCACTGATTCCAAAAATGACTTCAGTTTTGCTCTAGGAGGTCGGCTTCCCGAGATATGGCCGTTCAAAGTTTCGCGGCAAATCTGCACTTACAGCTCTCACTCTGTTTTAAGCTTCAAAATGGACTGCGTCGATTAGAGCCGCTATTATTGCTTTGGCTATGTTCTACTAGATGTAGATTTCTTCGCTACATCCGAAAATGACCCATTTTTTATTTTACTGTGCGACATCTCCTTCAAGAGATATGACCATTCAAAGTTTCGCGGCAAATCTGCACTTACAGCTCTCACTCTGTTTTGACCTTCAAAATGGACCTGCGTCGATTAGAGCCGCTATTATTGCTTTCGCTCTGTTCTACTAGATGTAGATTTCTTCGCTACATCCGAAAAGGACCTATTTTTTACTGTATGACATCATCTTGCAAAGTATATTTCTGTCTGACCTACCGAATCCGCCCCACAAGCTGTCCAAAGACTTGCCTGTTATGAGCAGGAGATGGAGTTCAGTGATAAGCACAATAAATCCACCCCACAAGCTGTTCGAAGACTTGCCTGTTATGAGTGGAACAAAATTCAAAGAAAGCACAATGAATCCACCCCACAAGCTGTCTGAAGACTGGCCTGTTATGAGTAGAGATGAAAAAAGCATAAAAACCTTCAAGTTCCTCTGTATTAGTCATCTCTACCAATTCCCAAAAACTGCGTTTTGGGCCATAGCCACAACTAGTTGCAGTCACTGTACTCTGTATCGTTCTGCTGTAGGCATAGGGTCTCCAATGTGCAAACATTTTTTCCACAGAAATTTGCCACTTCATCTTTGCCACATGGTCTGCCACACATTTCTCGTGCTTCATGTGTTTTCATGTTAGGTCCATAGAGACAGTCACCATACTGCTCATACAGGAGGTCTGACGACAGCTCTAGATCGGCGCCCACCAAGTCGTTGTGCAACTCCCTAGCCCTTTGCCTCATCTGAGTGAACGTTGTGCGTCAGACACGTTCCTCAAACACATCTGACTCGGAATCCAGATCTTCAGGTTGCTCCTTAGCAGTTGTCTCAACCAATTCCAAAAATGCGTTTGGGCCATAACTACTGTTCTCTCAACCAGACCAGGTGTCGGGCGATCGATCTTAAATTGTAGGCTCTTCAAGGCGATTTTTGCTGTTCTTTCTGGTATTGTTCAGCATAGACAGTTGGATTTTGTTTGAACTTCCTCACCAACTTGGCACTGAACACCTTTGCAGTTCGATGATCAAGGATGAGATCTGGTTTCAGGTGACGTGGACCGATTAGAAGGTAGGGATTGTCTTTGTTGAAATGAAAACCTAACAATGAACTCGAACCTTCATCAGCACTGTAAGCACTGTGAACCCACCAGTCAAGTTTACTCCGAGATGGATTTGCGCCACTGCATTTCTTTCTAGAACAAGCGAATGGGGCTTTGGGCAGAAGGGTGTGATAGCCAATATCTGGAGATCCTGCAACTCTGGTCCACGATCTGCTGTTGAATGCCTCTCGAACAAACAAGCTTCTGTGTATTTCAACTCGATGAATTCAGCTGTCCTGCCTCGCACGACGCTATTGACCTCGTTTATTACAACCTGCGACTCAGCCACAGCTGCCCAGTGAGCAAGCAACAGGGGCGCCGCAGACTTCTGAAAACCAGTATATGTAGCAAGCAGTGTGAAAACAAAGTAAATTAACAAACAGCTACAGTAATACAGCAGCAGAAACACGGATAAGCTTACCATTTTTTGCTCTGGCTAAAATGCTGTAGCTGAGGGGCGGTAGGTCGTACGACCTGGCCTTGGCTTCTCCTGCTGCAGTACTGGGGCAGGGGAACAGAGATTGAACACGTGGTGCTCACATCAGTTATGCAGCGCCAACAAAGGCGTTCCAATCAGAAAGCAAGCAATTTCCCTGGAGGGGCAGTGGAGCGGAGATTGGTATACGTAGGTCATAGCCGATTTAGGTATGAATTTGCCGCAAACGTTTGAACGGTCATATCTCTTGAAGGAGATGTCGCACAGTAAAAAATGGGTCATTTTCGGATGTAGCGAAGAAATCTACATCTAGTAGAACATAGCCAAAGCAATAATAGCGGCTCTAATCGACGCAGTCCATTTTGAAGCTCAAAACAGAGTGAGAGTTGTAAGTGCAGATTTGCCGCGAAACTTTGAACGGCCATATCTTGGGAAGCCGAAGTCAACTGAAGCTGAACTGAAGTCATTTTTGGAATCAGTGGGCAAAAGTACATCCGGTGACCTGGTTAGAACTAAAATTTTGGGCCTGGATAAAAAAAATGATTTTTTGCGCACCACCAAAATTGCACTTTTTTGTAGTAGTGATTTTCAACTGGCCATAACTCGCGAACGGGGGCCCGTAGCGAAAAAATAAAGTTAGTTTTGAACTCAGCCGGCTAAAATAGGTCTAGAAAACTGCCCCGTGACTCGGTTTAGGCTAGCCATAAAAAAATATGCTCACCAGGGGGCATTGATTTTCGGAAATTTGGACTTGCATATCTCCCGATCCAGGCCGGGCCTAGCCGAACGGAGCTCAGATTCGTAATCAGCTCATTAAACTGCATCAGATAGACTACTATAAAATTAATTTTCAGCAAAAAATTTTTTTCCGGAAACCTTTGAGGGGGCCAAACCCCCCCTGCAACACCCCTTGGATTTTGACCAATTTGTGTGGATTATGTTTGGCCAGTTATGAGCTAACTTTGAAGAAAGTTCCAGGTGGCCCACGCTTCTGTGGCCGGAGTTATGGGCGAATATTTGCAAAAAATGGAGGGTGAATTTTCGCAATTTTTGGTACATTTCGGAAAATAACTCGCTAACCAGGTAGCGATATGGAAAAAGTTGAGTGGGGGATTTAAAGTATTTCGAAATAGCTATCGATTGGTGCGCATGCGAAAGCTGTCGGTTTAGAAATGCGCAAACGGCACACGATTGAATTTGGGTCGTTAGAGGTCCAAAAATTGGCCAAAAAACGGCTGGCGAGCCAACTTTGAGGGGGTTTAGCTCCGGTTCAAGGGGGGTGTTTTTCTTCTAATATGCGCCGAAGGTCATCGTTCGTGGTCTAGTTTATGCTCATAAAATTTTAGCCCGATCGGTGACATGAACCCCCTTGCCCCCCATAAGTTGACTTTCTCGCGAAATGCATGTTAAATGTGCCAGTACTGTTTTTTTGGTTTTGTAAACAATGTTATCGGTTAGAACAACACAAAATCTAACTCTATGGCAGTGTTTTTGGCTTCCTAGAAATGGAAAATGTGATATTGCAAGTACCTGCCAAATGTTGAAAAACCTGCAATTTTGCCGTTGAATGAACTCAACGTATCTTTGGTTAGTATTTCACAAAATTTGAAGTGAAGCAGATCTGTTCAACCAAAATACAATTAATATTTACAATAGGCATAATTCAAAATAAATTCAATATATTGTCGGCTCGGCTTCAAATCTTTAAATAGAACAGACAGTACTACTACAAAACATATCACAATCAAAAATAGCCGTGTTTTTCACAGGAAAGGCCCACCACAAAAAATAATTTACATTGTATGTTTTTTACCATAACTTGGCGATATACTGGCGTAATGGGGTGTTTTAAAGCGTTTCCAGCATACTATATGGTATTTTTATACGGTCACAGAACTATAGTTCTCAAACACCTGCATAAAATACTGCGCAAGTGAAACATACATGCAACGGGTCAGGTCGGTGAGGTGTGGCAGTGGCGCATCCAGGATTTTGGAAAGGGGGGGGGTGTAAAATTTTGAAAGTGCCTCGTTGGGCCGCTGCCCAACCAGGGTAAGAAAATTTAGCAAAATTAGCCTTCAAAAACGCGTTTAAAACGCATTCCGAGCTTAAAATTAACAGAAATTACAAGTTTTAGTAGTTGATAATGGCCTGGTTGGGCTTCTGCCCGACCAGGGCGAGAAAATGTTGAAAATTTGACCTTCAAATTCGCATTTAGGAGGCATTCTGAGCACAAAATAGACAGTTTTAGTACATAATTCATTAGTTTCTTATATTTTTGACACACTTTTTCTTCCTACCTTCACCGCAAAGGGGAGGGGGTGTACACACCCTACACCCCCCTGGATACGCCACTGAGGTGTGGGTCAAACGCCATAAAATGCGATTTTTAGCAATTTTTAAATAATATAATAATAATTGCAATTTTCTGTAGTACAATTATATTTTACAAAACAAGCATAAAATGACAAAGTTGGCTTTTGAAAAAACTGTCTCGAGCAGCAGCGAAAACGCTAGATTTCCATTAGCAGGAGCACACGTAACATGCATACATGTAAGAGGGGTATGCCCCCTTACCCGGCTTAGGCCAGACCCCCACGGATGGGAATACCTCTCCCCGCGACGATTTTTCCGACCCCCACCCGATTTTCTAGCAATAATTATTGATCAAATTTTCGGGAATTTTTAAAATTCCAGACACATTGTCAGAATCGTCTGTAAAACAGCACTGTATTTTTGGCCAAATTGGCGATTTGTAGCCGAAAATTGCGACTTTCGAGCGTTTTTAGTGCCCAACCACACTCTGAAATTTGGGCTCAGACCCCACTCCCGGCCAGCGACCTCCTCCCCTTCGCCGAAAGATCTGTTACATGTATAGTAACATGCGGGTTTGGTCTCCCCCACTACGGACACAGCCCTCTACAGCAACGGTTTTTTCGAGCCCCCCCCCACCGATTTTTCTGAGACGCAATTTTGGGCCAACTTCTTTTTGCAATTTTCTAGAGTTTCACACGCGAAAATTGTTAAAATTGCCTGTAAAGCAGCAATTTGTATTAGCTGTTATTTGAGCGCTTTTCGCACTCTAACAACCCCCTCTGACTGTGCCCGGAGCCAAAATCTAGAAAAAATTAGGTATTTTGCTGTAATGATTCTCAGAGGCTGAGACAGACGAATAGAAATCTGTTTAAAGAGTAGACGACAAACGGGTGGGTTAGTCTGATTTTGACCGAGGCACTGATTTGGAAGGGGATAAAGACGCACTTGAGTAAGATGCGGAATGCAGTGGGCTCGACGTCGGGAATGAGAATGTCTCCGGATTTGGGAAAGCCGCCGTAGAACATGGCATAGAAGACGCTGGAGGCCGTGGCCATCACGTACGAGTGCGCCGGGATTCGCTGCTGAAATTACTCCAATTCTAATTAATTAATTAACACACACCCCATTCTAGCGATAGACCGAATTACCGCAATTCCGGGCGAAACCGGAACTTTTCAGCGGAGGCTAAAAATTCGAAATTGCTCCCAGAACCAGACATGGGCAAAGGGGGTTGGCCCCCCCAGGCTCTGACCTACCCCCCCCCCCTCAGCCGAAATGCTAGCCCATGTCTGCCCAGAACAAAAAATTATTTTTTTAATAAAATTTTATTATTAATATGAAGTATACAAAGTTCGAGATTTTTGGGACGCACACAGTACAACAAAGAATTAAGACACAAGTTACGATAGAGTGGGGCATTTTAAACTGAAACAACACTATCTGTCCGTTTTGCAAATTCGTATGGCTTTTGTCTAACATTCCTTATCTAATTACCTTGCATTTTTAGCAATACTAAGGTTTGCGGTAAGTCTGATAAAAACAGATTCAATTGAAAAATGGTTTTCGTACTTCTACAAGCATATACTGTATGTAGTTGAGAAAGAACTAAAAGTCCTAGCGGAATTTAGTTTTAGTTTACTGATTTCTCAGAGAATCCTACATACACCCTTGATGATTTTGCGTTTTTTTAGCTTTTGGGTGCTATAGCTTTAAGACCTCTGTTTTTTTTAAATTTCGGCTTTAAACTATCAAAACAACTGAAATTTTCCATCTGAAACTACTGTAATTATTAAGCACCATTTGGGCTGTAGCAAATTATCGACACTTTTGTGTGCACTTCTGAGAAAAAAGTAGTGATAGCAATCAAAATTGTTGCCTAAAAAGATTTTAGATGATTTATTAATAGTGTTTAGCGTTATTGGATGGAAATTAGCAGGTTTGCTTCAAAAAAGAGCGGAAAATCAAAAGGTTCCGGTTCCGGGACCCTTCAGCACCGGAACCGGAGCGGAATTCCGGTCGTTCGCTACCCATTCTATTCTAGCCAGGTTTAAGTCTTTGAAGACCTAGGGTTGAGGTTACCTCCCAGCTCGAAAGGCTCTCCAAGAGTGCATTTCCCTTCATCCAACCAAAATACAAGTACTAATAGGGCACCAGCAGACATGGGCTAGCATTTCGGCTGATGGCGGTAGAATTTTCAATTCCTGAGGGGGGTTAAGGGGGGTAGGAGCGCCTGAGGGGATGGTAAGCCAAAAAGTCCCCATTTTTGGGTAAAATCAAGGTTTCGGACTGTTTTTCGTTAAAATAACCTAAGCTCGTTTAAACCTAATATGCATACATGTAACAGCTCCGGGCCGACCTGGGGGGAGGGGGGTAGGGGGGGTTTTTTCCTCAGGTGGGGGGTCGAGGGGGGGGGGTTTCGCCCAGGTGGGGGGTCCCAAATTTCAAAAAGCTCCAAAACGCCTAGAAATGCGTTTTTAACACGTTTTTCTCAGTAAGGACGCTAAAAATCGCTATTTTAAGCTGCCAAATAGCGTTTTAAAGCTAAAAACAAGCAAAAAATGACAAAAAGAGCTTCCAAAAACACCGATTTTTCTTAAATATCAGCAGTGGAAACGCCAAATTCGGTTTCCAAAGGCTTTTCAAGTGAATTTTAGGCTAAAAATTAGTGATTTCTGACCCAGTTTGTTAATACTGGAGCCACTACTAGTACTTGTATTTTTTGGTCAGGGGGAGGGGTCCCTTAACCTGTCTCGGTGGGGGGGGGGGGGGGGGGGGGGGGTTTGGCCGCAGGGGGGGTAACCCCCCCAAACCCCCCTAGTACATGTATGCTAATATGGGCATACTTTTATCATAACTTATTATACAAAATTTTTCCAAAAAATTCCTGAGGGGGTAGCGGCCGGCTACGGGGGGCTAAGTCAGGGCCTAAGGGGCTCAAACCCCTTAGCCCCCTTTTCCAATGTCTGGGCACCAGTACTAAGGAACTGGCTCAGAAATCACTAATTACCATACATGTAACAGGGGGTCACCCCCCACCCGACTTAGGCCAGCCCCCCGGATGGTACCCCCCGGAAGATGATTTTTCCGACCCGCCCCTCCGACTTTTCTGAAAAGTAAAAATTTTTTGAGCAAATTTTTGCGACTTTTTCCAATTTCACACACAAAAAATTGCCAAAATCGCCTGTAAACAGCACATTTTAGCTGTATTTCGGCCAAAATTAGCGATTTTTGACTTGTTTAGCCCAAAAATTGCGATTTTTTTCGATTTTTGAGCGTTTTTAGTGCCCACCCCGCCTGGGGCAAAGGGGGGGGCGGCGGGGGGGTTGGCCCCCCCTCAGGCTCTGACCTACCCCCCCTCAGCCGGCCGCTACCCCCCCTCAGGAATTTTTTGGAAGGATTTTGTATAGAAAATTATGATAAAAATATGCCTGGATTAGGTGTAAATGAGCTCAGAATAGCTTATTTTAACCAAAAATAAGCCAAAAAACCTTGATTTTAGCCAAAAATCGGACGTTTTGGCTTACCACCCCCTCAGCCCCCCCTCAGGCGCTCCTACCCCCCCCCCTCAGCCCCCCCTCAGGAATTGAAAATTCTGCCCCCCCTCAGCCGAAATGCTAGCCCATGTCTGTGCCCAACCCCCTGCCAAAATTTTGGCTCAGACCCCCCGGCCGGCGCAGGACCCGCCCCCAACCTCCCTCCCCCTTCAGCAGATGACCTGTTACATGTTAATGCTAATTACTAGCTAAAAATGCCTTTTGGTAATGGAATTCAGCTGCTGTTATTCCAGACAAATTGGCGTTTAAGAGGCCTATTTTGTCAATTCAAGCTTGTTATTAGCTTTTTTAACGCCTTTCTGTGTGCTAGCTTGAAAACGTACTAACTAACGACGCATTTCCGGGCGTTTTGGATATTTGCACCCATTCGCCAGGTGAAACCCAAATCAACCCCCACTTGACGACAGGAGCACCCGCCTACCGGCCCGACCCGTTACAAGTATGTTTCACGCATGCAATAATCAATGCAGTTGATTTTCTAGGTAATAGTAATCGGATCTCATACTTTTTTATAAAATCGATGCGCTTTGTTCAAATTAAAATCGGCTTAAAATTGAGATCTTTAGCTATATTCTAAATAAAACGCGCTAAAGCAGCAACGCATTTCCAGACGTTCTGGCGACTTTTTTAAATTTTGGACCCCGTCTCAGGGCGAAACTCGTTGGTAAACAGCCCCCCCGGCTTGGCCATAGCAATTAATGCATGTTCTAGAGGAATCAAAATCGAAAAAAGGCCACATCAACATGGAAGAGACTAAAAGCAACCTGCGAACTTCCGGGAGCACCGACCACAAAGTGCACATCGGCCATCAACTCATTGAAGAGCATTGCTGAGTTTCGCTCCCTCAAAGTAGCTTTGGAGTCCTTGGATTCCTTTCGTTTTGAAGTGCCCGACGCAGAGACAGCTTCAGAATGCTCGGCAGAGCCAACGGGAATCACAATCGAGCCTCCCTTAGAGCTACCGTAGCTGCTGTTGGAACTTCGTCGTGAGACCGAGACCGAGGCCACTTCCAAGTTCTCGGGAGGCGGGATCTGCTGATTGACGGGAGGAGTGATTGGTCGTGGAGGAGAGCATGACTGGTGCTGATTGGAGGAAGCAGCTGATTGGAGGTGGAGAGGCCGGTCCGGTTGTTCGTTGTTCTCGGTTTCTGCTGCTGCTGCGTACGAACACAACGGTCGTTCACCGCCGCCGGCACTCATTGCAACCGTGCCTTACATAATCTAAACTGTTCGTCTTTATTAACCTGAGTCTAGGTCAGTTCAGTCAACACAAAATAGTAATTTTAAGCACCAATCAAATCTGTTCCCCTTTTCGCCAGTTATCGTTCTTCGTGTGTTGGGAGTTTGGGAGGGGGTTGGACACTAAAAAATCGCTAGTGCTCTTTTACAGACGATTTTGGCAATTTTTGTGTCTGAGATTGCCAAAAATCGCAAAAACTTGCTCAATGGTCCAGACCCCTCCGGATTTTTTCGGCCCATGTATGGAGCGGTGTCGGAAAAATCGTCCATGAGGCTGCACTACACCAAAGTTTGGTGACCAAACGCAGCAAACACAACAACAAGGAACTAACTAAGCCTAAGTACGCATAATAATAAAACGAAAAGAGAAGACAACATTTTTACGGCTGGACTTAGAGTAAGATTCCTAAGTTTGAACGGGTTAACGAAATAAGCGGTTGTTAAAAACCAAGGAATTGGGCGATTGGCTTTTTGCTTATGGAAACAAAACTACATGATCACTGGAAGAGGCACTGAAGGTTTGGTAAAGATCGCATGATCGGGAGAGGAGGAACGAATGTTTTTTTAAAACTCGGTAAGTGTTCAAACTTAGGGACCCGGTGCCTAAGTTTGAACACTAAACGGTTTGATGCCTTGCTCAACGTTTAAACGGGGTTTCAAGGTTTGAACACTTTCTACGTTTAAAAAAAAGCTTAACAAACACGCTGCAACGTTGTTTTCGAAAAAACAACCACTTTATAAGCAGATAGCGGCATCAAAACGAAAGAACGTAATCACTAAGCGCCCGACTAATCTTTCATGTGTTCTTCGCAGAAAAACGGGTCGTCCTCATCGATCTGCTCCTTGTAAAGCCTGTCAGCGCAATCAGAGCAGGTGAAATTTCTGCACTGGACGATTTGCGACCTTGTTGAACTTTCTGGCAAGGCAATAGTACCAGGTCTGGGCAATATAAGTGTCATCCCACTCACAGTTACAAGAGTAACAGGTGTTGCTATCACCCTCCTCAGCATCTGATTTGTCAGATGACCTGACCGTGGCAGCTCTAGCTCCAGATTTACGCTTTCTACTATGTAGCTTCTGTTTCTTGGCGGCAGCCGATTCTTCAGCTGATTTCAGCCGACTGCGTGCTTTAGCTGACGTTAAAATTTCGCCTTTACACTACTATTTGAACTAGAAAGACACTAAAACAAATTTACAAACCAGTTTAGCGTAATATGTCACGTTTGAACCAAGAAATATGGAAATATTGGGGGTGTTCAAACTTAGGCACCTTAGGTACAATTTCATACAGACGAAGCGGTGCGTTGCAGAAAAAATCTGATGCCACAGATGAAAAGAGCATATATGAAAACCTATTGTCCCGCCGGGTGCCTATGCTGTAACAATTACAGGGAGCTTAGCGCAAGACAATTAAAAAATTAGGTGTTCGACTGGTCACCGTTTCAGCTGCTCCTATTCCCTTACAACTGATCTTTATTACACAAAAGCAGAGCAGCAAATAGCCAACACCCCACACCACCTGCCAACCTTGAATCAAGGTTATAGCGCTTACAGAAATGGAGTACGGTGGCCGGGACCTTCCAGTGTTCAAACTTAGGCACCTGTTCAAACATAGGAATCTTACTCTATTGTTCATAAAAAACGTTAGTTTAGTCGCTCTCCTCTCTCCTCCTCGCTCGCGTAGCGCATAATGAAAAAGGTAGACAGATGATGATATGACGGGGAGATCACTCGAAATCGAATTGCAAACTCTGAATCCTGAACACATACTACGACCGAATGTGGTATCAAATGACTACTGACGAGATCTGTTGATTAATATTTTACACATCAACATCTAATCACTGCATGCTATATTCGGGAAAAGGTAAGAAGCGCCGACGTCGGGACGAATTTTGGCAGCATCGTCGTCCGCCGGGCGGGTACAAATCGCCTCCCCCCACCCCAAGAAGTTGGAAGGAAAGTTAGAAAATGGAAAATCTGAAAAATGGAAAATGCTTCCCAACAATCTGGAAGTTAGGAAAACATACACAAGAACAACCTAAATCACCGGATGCGAAAAATTTGCATATCGGTAACGCCGGCAATTCGACTTTTTTAATACACGTTCGAAAACGCTAACTTACTATGACTCCTTTAATGGAAATGGATCGGACGTTCCGTTGAGTACGTTTTATGCTTGTTAGTGTTAGCGTTTTCCATTCGTTTAGGCGACTGATACAATTTGCTGAAGAGCGGTATGAGATCCCGCTATCACAATGGACTCATGTCTTTCCAAAAGTGCCGCAACAGAAGAATGGCTATCATTGCGGAGTTTTTGTCCATGCTTGCTGAGTGCATCTCATCTGATTCTCGCATTTTAGCTGCACAAGTACCTATTCTAACAGCAGTTAAGAATTACATACACTATGCATGCACGTATTTGTTTTGTGAACTTCACTTGCAGGCTGATATGTTGCACTGAAGGGAGCTTTGTGCCTACCTATCTTTCTGCGCCTAAGATAACACCAACCGTTTGGAATTTCTCTTGTGATACAGTACGTATGTATGTGCAGTTTTAGTCTGTTGTGATACTGCATTTTCAATTTTCTTGCAATTTTCTCTTGTATAATTCGACTTATTGAATGAAACAATTTCGCGCCAGGCATTTGTTTCCAGCATGAGCTGTTGCGCTAATTTTCTTCATTTACCCTTAGTACTGCTTGTTTCCTTTCTCCTATGGTGTAACTTGCGATGCGATTTTCCAACTTTCCTACTTTCGAGGAGGCGATTTGTAACATTGGAAAACCCGAAAAACTTGGTGTTCCACTGTGTACCACAGCGTACCGCTTCCGTTTTTCTGGGGAGGCGATTTGTTTACGCGCCTCGACGGTCTCATCGCACTTTTTGGGGGAAAAGGCCGTCTATTTGCCGCCGGTGTTTAAAAAACAGCCGTGAAGAAAAACATCAGAAGCGGTCTGATGAGGCCGACGGTGCTACGGTCCCTACATGACTGTTTTATGGAAATGGGGCACACATGACTTTTAGGCGTTCCCACTAACTCAATCCGCATGTTTTCCTGCAGAATTTAGCATAGAATTGTAGCAAAGAGTCACATCTACAGTATTAGGCCAGACAAAAAAGCCGAAGAGCTCCACTCCAGTAACGAAAGAACAACTCTTAAACTAAGGAGAGTAAGAGAGAGGAGGAGCAAAAAATCGTCTCGGAGTCTCAGATTGAAGGTCCTGGCTCTTTCGTGCGGGGCAGACCGCCCTCTGTTACATGTATGGATGGTGGTGGACAATCTAGCCTTAATCATTGGATGATCTAATAGTACTGTTGCTATTACATAGTGTACAGAGACAAAAGGGTTAAAATACGCTTGGTTAAAAAAGAAAAAGGGTTAAAATACGCTTGAAAAGCCTGCCTCTTTCTTATAACAAAACGTAGTCATAGTCAAACGGTTTGACTACCTGGTCTTCGTTTGTCTACGTATTTAGGGTAACGAAGGTAGTCATTCTTTGACTTTCACTACCGGCGTTTTTTTTTCGTAAAAACGCCCATGGGCGTTTATTTAGTTTTGGCACTTTTCACAGATTCAGTTCTAATCTGAATAAACAACCATGGGGGGTTAACTGGAAAATACGTAAATATGACGTAAATAAGAATGGAAAGTTTATCTGGATGGCGTTTATTTGGGGGCGTTTATACGAAAAAAAAACCCGGTACCTGTCTGTTTGACTGCGATCGCAGAATTTTTCGATGAATCGATGAATTTTTTGAGATTATTTTTGGTTTTACTGCACTGAAACTCGTTTCTATAAATAATTTTGGCAAAGAGAAATGCTTCCATTGTACTGTATTTTTAAGGCCTGTTAGTGTAGTGAAGTGCACAGTATGGAGATCTAACGACCAGTGACATCAGCCCGCCATTTCCACCCCACGTCGAAAATGATTTAAATAATGAGTGGTGACTTGAAGAAGGCTGTTTTGTTGGATTGAATATTAATTTTTGTTTTACTATACTATAGTGAAATATCAGTTCTGATGCAGTAGGCTTTCCTCCTCTGCACTTTTAATTTAATTCAACTGTTCTAAAAATGACCGAATCAATCAACTTTATCGCGCAGATTAAACACCATAATAAACGGCAAAACGAGGACCGCAAAGTTACTGTAGAATTACAGTACACAGTTGGTGTAGTGGTTTAGGCCGCAAAGCCACTGTGCGCGACGTCGTGCGCTCATCCATTCGGCGGGGCAAGTTTCTTGTCGCAAAGAGTTGGTCGTCGACACAAAGCTCCACCCAGGCCACCGAAAGCTGGCGACAGCGTGTAGGTAAAATGGGAACCGACTGGATCTGCCGTTGCACTGAAGCATGTTGCACAAAGCATGCCGTGTTGGAGAAGAAGATCTATGATGTCCAAAGCTGTCTGAGAAACCAACTATACGGGGGCCCTCTGGCATACATATAGCTGGGGGGAATGGGGGCGTATTTCCCCCAGGCCCGATTTTCGGAGAAAATTTCGGTTTCAGAAACCCAAATTAGGGTTCCGGAACCCTATGATGTTGTGTAGTAGATTTTGTAGTATTGATGCGAGTTGAAGGATTATTGTCTGTATTGTTTCACACTCGTTTGGTTGTGTTGTACTACTATTCATAAACCCCTACTAAAGTTGTGTTGTGTGAGCTGACAGCAACCTCAACCCAGAATACAATTTGGGTTACTGAAACCCTAATTTGGGTTACTGAAACCCTAAATTGGGTTCCAGAACCTTAATTTGGGTTTCTGGAGGGCCGAAATAGGGTTCCGGAACCCTAATTTGGGTTACTGAAACCCTAGGGTTTCTGGAGGCCCAAAATAGGGTTCCGGAACCCTAATTTGGGTTTAAAAATCTCTAAAGAAGGTTCCAGAAATGCATTTTAACTGTATTATGTCGAAAAATATGGGTTTTTTTGCACGTTTTAAAGCAAAATTAGCTTTTTTTGCACATTTTAAATTAAAAATAAGGTTTTTCCACGTTTTACAGCAAAAATAGGGTTTTAAACGGGATTTTTGCACTTCATACAGGATTTTTACCCCATTTTTAGTCCTCAAAACCCTGTTTTGAGCCCAATAAAAGGTCGCTGAAACCCACTTTTGGACACCAAAAAAAGGTCGCTGAAACCCCCTTTGGGCATAGCCCTGAAACCCTATTTTGGATCAGAAAAATCCCCCCAACCGAAAACCCAGCTACATGTATGCGCTCTGGCATATAGGGCACCGGCGGCCGGGCTGCCGTCCGGAGCTGTCAGCGTCATGGCATCAACACGCCGGCCGCCCTCCTGGTGACCGGCACCGAGCAGCATGGCTAGGAGCAGGGATGGATATTTTCCCGAAAAAACCTCGGCCTGTTTTTTCAGTTTTTTTTCCGGACATAAATTAGCTATTTTCAGCGTGAGGTTTTTCCGCGATTTATGATTTTTCCGCCCCTTACACGTAGGAAAAAAACCGGTTTTTTTCGAAAAAACACTGGAAAAAACACACCTCACATCCCTGGCTAGGAGTGGCTGGCAGTGAAAGAAGGACTGCGTCCGAGATGACGAATCACGGAGGTCGCGAAATAGACCACGAGTCTGATCGCAGGCCGTAAGGCCCCCACACATATCGAATCGGAAAGGGTCTGACATAATCGAAAGGGCTGATCGGTGATTTGCGTGCGGCAGTTTGTTAGCCATAAATGTGACTGGAAATGAAAGTGCGAAAAAGTGATTGGCCAGTTACATGTCATTCACACTTTTTGGTTAGACACAGAACAGTGCTGCATGCAACGCGTGATTGGGCAGTCACAGCAAATCACGCTTTTTTGAAAATTTCAGTGAATGTAACGTGTCAGTCAACAATGAGTTTAACTTTCTTCAGATGGCGACAAATAGACTACAAACCATTTACAACAACATACATAA
Organism: Sabatieria punctata; assembly: GCA_030248155.1. Taxonomy (NCBI): domain Eukaryota; kingdom Metazoa; phylum Nematoda; class Chromadorea; order Araeolaimida; family Comesomatidae; genus Sabatieria; species Sabatieria punctata. The sequence goes on along the minus strand of JASANB010002133.1, from coordinate 23,840 downwards.
CGAAAAACATTGTACGCACCTCTACAACAATCCACATCACATGTTCTGTTGTGATTTACAGATCGCTTTTCGCACAGCCTGACCGAGAAAAGTTTTGAAAAAGGCTTTTCTATAAGCTTTTGCAAACAACACATGAAAAACTATGGCTCCTGTCCCGTTAATATACGACAGCGTTGCACTAAGCACGCTAAACAGGACTTCGATTATCATTTCCCGATCATAATCAGCCATCGTTATCGCCACAAAATTAAGAATGATGAGGTTATAGCACCGATAAATCAAAGTCACACCTATGGCAAGGGCGTTCAGCAAAAGCGTCCCAGCCAAAAGACGCCTTTTCGTTTTCTCATTTCGCAGCCGTTCGGCGTGCCGCGGCTGCCCAACCGAATTTCCACTAATACCCCGCATAATCCTCAGATAAGCCAGCGCCAGTGTAAACTGAATCAAAAGCAGTGATCCGTAACAGACAATCTGGAAGATTTGTCCATAATAGTAGCTCATTTGTCTGTTTGACCAATCAGTGTGCCATAGAATTCTGGTTACAGTTGTCAAAAATGCCATCAGAATAACAGAAACAATAGTTTTAGCAGCTCTTGTTTTGTGGTTTAGTGCAGCGTATTTAAACGGCTTTGATACTGATACTACACGGTCGTAAATAAGCCCAACGAGAAGCAACTGGTTGACTAGTTGAGCAAATTCGATTAAATACATTTCTACTTCATGATTCAGCTGAAGAGCATTGATATAGCAGCTTATCCTGTTTAGTAAACAGCTTAAAAAATAGCAATTCTTTAAACTGAATGCTAAGTTTAAGCACAAATCTGATACTACTTCTGCTGCATGCAAATACAATGAAGTACCTGCTGAAATGCCTGAAATCGTATGTCTTAGAATACTCAAGTTTAGTAGGTTGAGGAAAATATTCAATGGAATTGCTATGTAACGTGAAAACAAGTTAAGAAACGGATGCATTGTTGACTGGATTAAACAGGCTGTGCCTTTACATGTACGATGGTAAATATATCGTTGATATTTGACTGTGTAGTACTTGGACCAAAACACAGCATCGTACTGGGCCAAAAATGAGGCATTGCAGCCCAACGAGTTTACACGGTAGCGCCTCAATCTGGCTTCAATGACCTGCCAAGGCAATTGACCAGTTCTGAGTAATTCATCTGCATTTTCAATATGGAACCTGATTCCACAGATGTCAGCCATCATAGACATGTTTAGCTTTTGCTTCACTTTCTCAACCATTCTCAGACTGCAGTCTACTTTTCTTTGTCTCTTTTCTCGATAAGAGTCAGTAGAGCAAATGGTAATGAGAAGAAAAGAACAGAACAGAATGAACAAGTTAGAACTGAACTTCATTTTGATTAAAGTGAGTGGGTAGAGGAGAAAATACGACAATCAGACTCGCAGGACACGATTTGCATGCAGGTTCTGAAGCTGGAATTTAATTACTTCTCGTATGTTATCTGGTGTATCTGCACACAATATTACATTATATAGTCTTAGAGAGTAAGGGTCTGACATGATCGACCCTTGGACAACTGACCGATTCATACGTTGAAAATGAAAGTTGGGCATAGAGAGCTGAACGTTGCTGGTACACTACTACAAATAGCGTTGATTCGATTCGATTCGATGTGACGGGGGGTCGACTGGACGACCTACGATCAGACCCGAGGGTCCATTTCGATGCCCCGTATGAAGTAAAATCGAACAAGTCGAACTTACCACCTGCCCGAGGCTTTAATCAGCCTCAGTAGGTCCCTAACAGATAATTCAGACAGCTCCTGGGTGGTCAAATACCTTCGCCCCAAGATCCTATGCGTTGAGCGTTGAGTTGTCCTTGAACTGCAAATGATTTCCAGATTTGACAGTTAATCCTATAAAGATACAGTATACTGAAAATTGGGCCCTTATAAAATTCTCTAAGTTAACTCTGGTATAGTATTGAGGTTTTAGAGTGCTCTCAGCATGACTATTTAAAGAATGTACATACGTATCTCCTTCGCGGCGACTATTAGCTGGAAAATTAGCAGGAACAGCTGATTTGACTTAAATTCGTGATGACTCATATGCGAATCAATGCTAATTCGCAAAATTTTTGGCCGTCCGAAACTCACATGATTCGTATTTTCTCTCAAGATCAATATCGCAATATCGCGTTTTTTATGCCTTAGTCTTTGACATCTGCAAATTCGCCAAATTTCAAATTCGTCTGAAATTGTCAGAAAGCGAATTATACGCCATTTTGTTTCGCACGCTGGCGAATTTGGTTGCAGATTCGTCGTCATTGATTTTTTGAGGTTCTAATTTACAAAATCGCGCATTCACGCTTTGGCTCCATATCGAGTACCGTCTTTTTGAGGGGGTTTAGTGAATTCCATTTCTGGACGAAAATTTTGGCAATCTCCTTTGGGTCTTCCAAGCTCGGCTACAACCATATGAGTGGTGGGGTATTATTGCAGAATTTTGTATCGCTATCTGTCAGATACCTGTTGCTTATGAGCACGTTATATTAACTGTTTGTCTTTCTTGGGAAACCTCAGTTTAATAATGCAAACTCAAGAGCGAAAGCAGTAAAATAGAATTTTCTATTGTATACCTACAGTTGCGATTTCGATTGGCACTTTAGAGTAGGTTTAGACAACTCTGGGAATACTTGTTCAAATCATACTCTTAGGAGAAAATCTGGAGTACACAACTCCGATCAGGAGGGTCGAATCGAATTAATCTTTACAGTTCGAAGGGACACAGAATCAGAAATTGAATCTATTTCCACTACAAATACTTGGGTACATAGTGTGTAGTAAATAGAGATCACATTCAATAGAATGACTCGTACTGTTCCTTCTGCAAACGCCAACTCAGCAAATCTTGTCCGAGTGACTCCACACAGTGAGTCCAACCCAATTGTTCATAAATCTACAAACGCGTGAAATCTTACCGAATGTTTGAAGATCAGTTCAGTTAATCTAGAACAGTAGCAGAAAGATTTGAGGCATTTTACCTGCAAACAGATTTTTCTTCCTTCCATTGACAGTGATTTGCATTTTGCAAGCAGTCTGATGGCAATTCCAAGATACCCATGCACAATTGCGTGCTTCACAAAGAACGTAACAGCCTAAAGAAAGGTACGTTATGTAATGTACTACTTGAAAAAATAGTAGAAATTTGAGAAACTTGTTTGTCGTCAGGATATATCCATTTGACAAGCTCCTTCCAAACTTGGTCCAATTCTTCGATCGAGACAACCAGATTTGGTTCCGGTTCGTGGTCTTCCAAAGAACCATCGTTGTTTTCCGGATCATCAATGTGAATTTTGACAGGCAAGGCGTTTTGAAAACAATTTGGAATGGTTTCGTCTGAACAATTCACCGACAAGTGATCTGCCAGCACATGACCTCTAGCCAAAAGTGCTCCAATCAGAAATTTGCGTTGGTCAGAGGGTTCAGCAGACTCAGTTCTGATAATGGAATGAACGTAGTGTTTAGCTGAGTTTAGTGGTTCAGCAAGAAACGCATTTTACCTTTGCTTATCTTTCATATCATCAGCTACCAATATCTTAGCAGCCGAATGCTCAACGATTTCGTTCAGGTCAACCAATGTTTGAATGGTTCGGGCAACCCTCAGTATTTCACCAGCAGGACGCTTGGTTAAGTTGATCTGAATCCTCTCTCTTGACATAAATAAAAATGACTTCCAAAAACACCTTACCAATACTTCCAAATAGGTGTGATGAAGTGGCAAATGATCTTGATAATCTAATACCAACTCTTGATAGAGTTTTTTCGCTTCTGCCGGCTTTAACTGCTTGAGCCAAGAAATTTTCGTGTCTCGAACTGATTCTAAAAGCAAAACAATAACAAGCCAGATTATTTTTTGCTTGAATCATTTAAACCTCTCAAAAGTAGACTTTTTTCTTTTTCCGCTTTTTCAGTCAGGTCGTAGCTAATGTTTGCCGATTTCAAAAGATCCTCCGCTTGAAAGTTGTTGACAAAATAGTGAAACTGCGTAAAATTACCGGCAGCCAATATTGATGCCCTTAATATTTTAAAAGAAACACTGTAAAGCAATACGAAATACTGTACAAAGCAAGAAAGGTTCACTCACAGATTCACATTTCCCATAAAGAACCAGCCACTTCTCGCAATTGGCAAGCTGAAATCAGCAAAAGTTTGAAGTCTAGTGTTCAAAGCAAAGTACATACGTACTCTTTCAGAGGTTTTGCTTTCACATAGATAGGTATCAGCTCGAGTGGCTGGATAGTTGTTCGTTCAAAACTGCTTTTGTCAAGAAAGGCAGAAGAAAATTTGGAATAACAGTTAAAAGTGATGTCGTCTATCTTTTGAGACACCATTACTTCCAAACTGGACAACTTTCGCAGTGTTTCTTCGCTTTGGTGTCGCAAATAGCTTCGTATTTCATATCGACCTTCATCCAGTCTTGTCTAAATGAGAAGCTCTTGTCTAGACATGTGCAAAATCCCTATACTGTGTCAAATAGAATAGGTATGATACAGTCATGTACGATCCAGATATTTGCCATATGGACAAGATTTGTTTGTCCCTATTTTACCCCCATGATGATATCTCTATAATACAGACAAAATTGGAATGTCTCAACTTCGAAATTTGTGAATCAAAGTGATTGGTTAACCTGCCTTACCGATGGTATGCTGTCAGAATCAAACAAGACCAGGCGCTTTTCGGGCATCTTAAAAACTGCTAATTGGTAGGCCAGTTCATTTTCGTAGAAGAGACCGTCGAAAGGCAGAATCTTCACGGAACACTCTGCTGATCTTGACAGCTCAAACTCATAACCAAGTGACAATTCATAGTTTTGCTCGCCATCAGTGAAAAAACTTTTCTCACTGAGCGGTTTCAGAGTAGCAGTGTTTGGTCTAAAACAAAGCCTCCAAAACAAATAAATCAATGAGTGCAGTGGAAAAGACACATTTTATGGATATGTTTTGAAACAAACGTAAACACTGAAAGAATGTGATTCAGTGTGAGTGTTTGAGTGTGTTCGAATTGTATAGTTGGTTTGTGTGATTGTGGTGTGTGCGTGAGTTGTGTTTTACTAGTACCCGACCCATAAACTCTTTCAACACAGAGTCAAGTTATGCATGTGTTTCTGGAAGGAAACATATACAGGTTGTTCAATGAAAAACCGGAATTTATCGCAATCCAGCTTTAGTTTGAATGAACGTATCCTTTTGCTCTTGGCCTCATTTGAAAGAGAGCGCAATGGCCGACCGATTGATTAGTCGCCGGCCAAAACAAACCACTGAGTCGCGTACTGTAAGAGTTTAAAGTGAGAGTTTTCAGCATGCCGAGATTTTCTGCTGTTTTTGAGTGTTTATGTTTTTATCATGGCTTTTGCATCAAATTAGGAATGGAAAGTGTAGGCTAAGTTTCTCAAAAAAAACTCAGCGTGACTCCAGTAGCCATTATTCAAGAGAAATTACATCACATTTAGGAATGGCAACTGATAGCTGCATTCTCTGCTCAAACCATTACTTGCTGCAGATCATATGTATTGTAGTCTAGCATTGATTTCAGACTTTAAAACAACAAAATAGAATTGAGGTCATCGGCATAACTACTTGTGGTGTGGGGAGGCAAATTATTAGTTGGAGACATATAACGTTAGCTTTGAAAATTACTTAAAAATCGAATAGCTCACTTGTTACCGTGGGTAACAACGTTTCGAAGGTAACACAATAAGTTCGAACTCAAAAAGTCACTATACCTTGCTTGCCATAAGCATCTTGTTGGGGATAAGTAACCAACACTGAATGTGCAAGAACAGACTCAATATCATCTTACACATATAAGAAATGTTATTAACTTAAAGCAAAAAGGGCTTCCTAAACCTAATCGTCGGTCAACTTTTTCAATTTTCTCAGGTCAACATAGCTTTTAAGCTCCAGTTAGTATTGGGCACAAAAGCACCATTACCCAATACCTGGAAAACACCCCAATACAACATACAACCCAATACCCAATATCAGTTCACACTCTACCATGATCGATTACTCTAGCAATAGAATTATTTCACAGGTATAGGAAAATTTAATAAGTTCAGAAAACCGTGAAAAATCCTATATAGCAATTTTTATGTTAAATGAATATAGGATTTTTAACACAACATCGGCGACCAATCAATCCATCGGCCATGGCGCGCTCTTTCAAATGAGACCGAGGAGAGCGATTAGGTGTGTTTAAACTAAAGCCGGAGGTAAATTGCAGTTTTTATTGAACAACCTGTACGTACATACGTTCATCCATTTGCTTTTCTTTGCCGCAATTCATGATTTCATGATTTATTGTATGATGCTAGAATTTTTCAAAATCTGACTACAACTTAAACTTATCGAGTCTAAATTGCTTATTAAATTGTTACAAACAAACCTTTTAAACGGGAAATTCATAAAATTTCCAGCTTGAATTATCGAAAATTAACCCAAAACTTAAGTGAACAAGCCACTTTTAGACAAATATGCTTTATGTTTAGAAAATGTAGATAATCAATTTTCTGAAACATAACATAATGTATTAATAATATGGCAAAAAACATGAATGTATTTTAATGTTAATATGTATAAAAAACTTCGATAATTTCCCATTGCTTGCCACCAGATGGAAAAGATTGGATGATCATTTGGGTGGTGTCATTCGAACTTTAGAGGATATAGAGATTCGACTTGCGTTTGATTTCTCTGTGATTTTATTTAGTTTTTTAGACATTTCCAAAAGAAAGTCAAAACATACTGAAGAGTCCGACAAAGCTTGTCCAATTTGACCCGCGGGTCGAGCGGCTCAGGGCCAAGCCAGCTGCGTGCTATTATCTTGATTATTTCTTCAGAGCTGATCTGCAGATATACAGACATACATGTACGTGCTACACACTGGTGTGGTGCATTATTAGAAATTAAACATACAGTATAGATTCAAAATATCTCAGCGCTTTTTTTACCTTCACTCATTCGTTTCGTTCTCTGTCAATTATTTATCGATTAGGCTCAAATTTTCAGCAGAAATTAATAAGGCAACTGGCTGTACTGTATTATTACTTAAAAACTAGACATCAGGGTGATCCACAAAAATGCCAATTTTTCAAGTAATTCAAAGAGTAGGTCTTTCAAACTTGCAGAAATGATTGGTGATCTAAGCACACGCCGAGGTTTGATGTGAAAATTACAACTGGTGCTGGTTCTATGACCCAAAAATAGGAATCAGGGTGGGCCATGGAAATTTCACTTTTTCAGGTAATTCAAAGAGGACGTCCTTGAAACTTGCAGATATGATTGATGTTGCTATTGGGCATAACATACTGAGCGTGCACCCCTGTAGCTCAAAGGGCACTGAAATTGGGGAATTTCAAAAACATGACGAACTGTGACTTTTCTTCGTAAAAGCGCTAAAATAATGATTTCGAAGGTTTTCGATTTTCAAAAACCCCGAGGGGAGGGCTTCTATGATGTTTAACTGAGTTTAGATATCAGGTCCATTCATTTGTCGAACTTCCTGCTAAAATCTGTGTTGATTAATAACTTCTTAAGAAACAAAAGGCAAAGTATCAAGCCGTTTCTTCCACACAAATGTGTTCTTTTTGTTTCGCATTAATTCTGGTATTTTAGAGAATACCAATAGAATGGCCCATTCGGCTATGAAATCAGATAAGAAATTGGCATCCTGTAAAAAATCGTTCATATAATATACACGTATTCTTTTCACCAACAAACATAAAACCTAGCAGGAAAGTTTTTTGCACAGTTTCCAAGAAATCAAAAGTTGGAAACTTATGAAAAATCACGTAATGCACCAACAAACTGTGTGCAATACGTATGTGAATAGAATGTCACAGAAAAAATACCATCGAAACGGGTTCCTGCATGACTTCAAGCCCATGAAAAGTTGTAGTCATAGTGAATTGATTTGCTGTAAACTCATCTTCCTCCTGAGCCACACAGATTTCCAGCGTTTTTCCAGCAATTACATCAAACCATTCTGTCACTGAGTCACACTTCGATCGATAGTCGCTGTTTTGAGGGGTCGGAAAATGTACGTTTGCTTGGAAATCTCAGAAATACTGATCAAGTAGAACGTCTACCTTTGATAGCGAACTGCGGCAGACGTCATGCACAACCAGCTGGGTGCAACAGATTTTGATCGGATATCGAACTGTAGACTTGTCTGGTTTTGTATTCCGAATTTCGATATCTGAAATACATATCAAACTTCTACGACAGTCAGGCACTTAACACCATATATGGTAGGAGTACCATGAATGGTACCGCTACTTAGAGTACTACTACCCGTACCATCTATGTACGGCACGTCCACTACTGTTATTTTGCTAGCGGATTTTTATTTTACTATTTGCTAAATTTACTACAAATTCAGCTCTTCAATTTAATTGATATATTTTTGTTTTACTACCAAGCAGCTCGATTTTACTAATTTTTGTTTTATTAATAATTTTTCTGATTTTACTACTATTTTACTAAGATTTTACCAGTCATTAGGGGCAATTTTACATCAATGATGCCAAGATCTTATGAATAATTAACGTTGGTGCTAAATAGCTGCTAAATTTGATCATGATACGAGGTTCTCAAGAACTTTAAAGACAAAAATGTGTGAAATTCGACTGACCAATGAGTGCCCACACATCTTTTATTGCAAAATTGATCAAGAATTTGGCTGGAATTTACCAAAAACCTAGTAAAATGTAAAATAGTAGTGAAATTTTCATTTTGCTATTGACTATCTTTGTTCATTTAATTTTAACTTTACTTTATTATTGGCCTTTAATTTTACTTTCTACTATTATTTTACTACTAGTAAAATACCACTAGTATTACTAATTTTTGTTTTACTGTACTATAGTAAAAAACACTCCACATTCGGACAGGTATGTAATACGTAAGTACACTACCAAATTGACTGAAATTTGAATGGAGTGGTCCCGGACTGTGCTGATTTGGGTACCCAGGTAAACTAAGCACTTAGCATTTTCCGTAACAAAATGATATCCGGTCTACAGTTGGCAGGTATACCTGAACCTGAAACCTGAATTTTTACCTTAAAATTGTGAACCTGAACCTGAATCTGAACTACTGTTGCTAAATAAACATATTTGAAATATGATTTAATTATAATTTACTTACCAAGCAATTTATTTGTATTAGTAAACTTTTAAAAAAATATAATTAAAATTATACTCAAAATTTACTTAAGGCAGAAATTCACTTTTAATTTAATTTTTATTAGTAAATTTCTAAAAAGTATAATTAAAATTAGAATTAGGGTTCCGACGATATATCGATATCGATATCGAAAAGTCGATATATCGACCCTTTTTCCAATATTGATATCGATATCGATATCGCGATATTTTGCATCGATATTGTCGATATTTTTTTGTGCGGAAAAGCAGGGAAAAACAATACTGACACTAAGCTTATTTATCTCTGGAACAGTAAAAAAGCAGTTTTTCCTGGACAGCTCAGAAATCGATGGTATAGTCAAATCCTAACAGTGGCACGATAGCTCTCAGAAACATCAATTTCTCGGCATTCTCAGCTTTCAGACAGCAACGCTTAGGTTCTTAAATGTCTGCAGCAACACTGAAGAGCTGCCCACTCTGCATACTTGAAGCAGGTGCAATAGCAGACATGGGCTATCATTTCGGCTGATGGGTGGTAAATTTTTTTAATTCTGAGGGGGTACTGCCGGCTGATGGGTGGTTGAAAGGATGGTAAGCAAAAACTCCGATTTTTATTAAAATTGGGTTGATGGCCGTTAAGGTTTTTGGCTTATTTGTCATTAGTTAAAATACACTATTCTGTCTGAACTCATTTATGCCTAATGAGGGTGGGCATCGTCCTGAGGGGTCAACCTTTTCATTGAAGGGCTTCAGAATCGCCAATACCCTTTTCTGCGATTCTCTACTTAATTGATATCAGCTCGGTGATTGCATTAGTGCTTGAGTGATAAGCAGCGAGAGCAGTTTGCTCTTTCAAATTTTCTGATTTTCTTGCTTAACTATAAAAATCGATATCGATCGATATTGAGCTGAAAATATCGATATCGATATTGATATCGAATATCGTCGAATTTTTACATCGTTGGAACACTAATTAGAATTATAATTAAATAAGTTGCTTAGCAACAGTAACCTGAACCTGCTTGAAAATAAAACATACACACATGCAACAGGTCATCCGCCAAAGGGGGACGGGGTTGGGGGTCTGGCGCCGGCCTCGGGAACTGAGCCCAAATTCTAGGTAGAAGGTTGGGCACTAAAAAATTGTCAAAAATCGCTAATTTGGGCTCAAATACAGCTAATAAGTGCTTTTTTACAGGCGATTTTGGCAATTTTTGTGTCTGAAATTGCAAAAATCGCAATTTTGTGTTTTAAACTTCCTTGAAACGTAATAAATTTGCAAAATATTAAGAGAGAGAACAGTAAAAAATGATAAAATGTGGGTGGAAAACCCTGCTGCTTAAAGCAAAACGTAGTCATAGTCAGACGGTTTGTCGGTCTGGTTTTAGTTTGACTACGTATTTATGGTAATGAAGGTAGTCAAATTTTGACTTTGACTATCTGTCCGTTTGACTGCAATATCACAAAAGCATTAACTATGACTTTGATTTCGACTATTAGTAATAACAAGAATACATAATAGAAGAGCAAGAATGTTCCACTCAGCGGCCGGCCGGCCTACCATGCGCTGCGCCAATATTTCAGGACTGGTTGCGAACGTTCGCAACCCCTCCTGAAATTTCAGGACAGGTTGCGAAATTCCCAACCAGTCCTGAAAAAACGCAAGCAGCTTATGACAGGCCAACATGATTTCAGAGAAATCATGCGCCGGCCAAAAATTTTCGCCTTTTTCGACATTTGTTAATTAATAATTAGAAATACATAAGTGGCACATTCTTGGTGTAGTAGCTTATGGGCAGGGAGCTCTGTGTCGTCTGTCGTGTGTGTTTGTGTGCGTTCAACCATAGTTCTCAGCTGGTGTAGGAAGCAAAGGTGGAGTTTGCACGCGTGCATACCCTCCTAATTTTTCTCTTCTTTTCTTGTTTATTCTTGGTCGTAACCGCAAAAAGAATAGTACAGTATTAATAAAGTCCGTCCGTGGTTAGATTAATAGGTAATGATATTGGTAAGTTGTGCCGCCCGTAAATCAGAAAATGACCATATGACCCGCAGCGACAGCTTACATCATTCGATAGGCTCAGGCCATACATGGGCCGGAAAAATCCGGAGGGGGGTAGGGGGCGGTTGGAGACCTCGGCGGGGGGGTCCCCCCAAAAAAAGGCCAAAAAACGCCTATTTTGCCTTAAATAAGCGAAAATTTCCTCCCTCCAGGAGGGGGGGGTGGGTGGGGCAGGGAGGGGTATGGCCGGCCGAGGGGGGGAATGGCCGGCCGAGGGGGAGGGGTATACCCCCTAGCCCCCCGGCCCATGTATGGCTCAGGCGGCTAAATTGACAGTATGAGTGACGGTAATTTATAGGCTTAATTTACAGTCAGTTAGGCTGCAAGTGCAAAAACCGGCACTCAAACAGTTTCTGCGTCCGCCCGCCAAACCGCTTGGTTGCAACGGGCAGCCCTACTAAATAAGCTCAGTGGATGCAGCCGGCCGCAGGGCCATTTTCTGATTTACGGGCGGCATAACTTACCGATACCCCTACCTGTTAACCTAAGTGCTTTATTCCTCTCTTTTTTGCGGTTACAGCTAAGAATAAACAAGAAAAGAAGAGGTAAACTTCTCCCTTTGCTTCACCAACTAGAGCGCACACGGACACACATGACAAAATAGAATTCACCTGCCACTAGGCTACACCAAGAATGGCGCCACTTATTAGGTATTTATAATTATTAGTTAGCCCACAAAGGCGAAAATTTTTGGCCGGCGCATGATTTCTCTGAAATCATGTTGGCCTGTCATAAGCTGCTTGCGTTTTTTCAGGACTGGTTGGGAATTTCGCAACCTGTCTTGAAATTTCAGGAGGGGTTGCGAACGTTCGCAACCAGTCCTGAAATATAAGCGCAGCGCATGGTAGGCCGGCCGGCCGTTGAGTGGAGCATTCTTGCTCCTTTATTATGTATTCTTGGTAATAACAACACTACATCTAATCTAACCTGCTCTGTTGGCACGTGCAGGAACGTGGATGAAGAATCGTTTTACGTCAGATGGTCCAAGCTCAAAAGCTTCTGATTTATACTTCCATCCATCTTCTGCAGCCACAGTTTCAGGCACAATCACAGTAATAGGAAAGCGCCACAGTGGACCCATTTTTTTCCTTTCTATGTCATATGCTTGCAGCTGAAATAACCTTGATTTTAGCAAAAAATCGGACTTTTTAGCTTACCATCACATCAACCCCCAACATCTGCCGTTCCCCTCGCTCAACCCCCCTCAGGATTGAAAATTTATCACCCCCTCAGCAGAAAAGCAGCCCATGTCTGGTTCGTATGTATCCAAACCTGAGTGTGGTGCACTGATCCAGGTGTCAAACTTTTGTAGTCAATGGCCAGACCAAAGGGGGTCTTTACGTTGCTGACGTGAAGCCATCGAGGAACCCTGACCCAGTCAACTTCACAAACTATTTCAAATAGTTTCTGGAAGAGACAGGCCTTCTCCTTGTCTAAATATACATAAAACAGTATAAAAAGCCAATTTTGCCAACAATAGTTACACTATGTACGTAAACGTACACAGTACTCTTATTACTAAATACTGAAAATTTGAGCCCAGTCCATGAAGAAATGTTTGCGCCAGCAAAGACCAAAAAACGATGGCACTTTTTTATCCATACCTACATTTGAGCTGGTGCCATACTAGTATTTATAGAATCAATAAGTTGAACCGATTCCAAAAACACAACCAGCGTGATATACATACATATGTTACGTATACCTATGTCAGAAAATCCATGACTGTAAAAATGAATGAAAGGTGATGCATACCCTGTTCTTGGAAAATCGGTTTCACGCTCGCTTTGTATTCAATCGTTTTAATCATTTGCAGGTCTCTGATGTAAACACCTCTGCAGTCGCCACCACTGGTGATAACGTCATATCGGACCAACGAGTCATCTAACTGCCAGCTGTATGCAGTCAAAAAGTCATATGCATTTTGAATCTAAGCTACGACGAGCATGCACTGAAGGTTGACTATATCTGTAAAAGGCACTGCAACCTGCAGAAGACCATGCCCAGCTGAAAGAGCGTCAGCTCCTGCCACCTGCTTGGCTGTGTTCTCAATTGCCAGTCGAATTTTGTAGACGCTAAGAGGACTTCCTTTAAATGCAGATAATAAACAAGCTGAAAAAATGTTAATTAAGCTGAAGAAAGCAAAGATAAACATTCGTTTACCGATTGAGCCAGCTGCATTTGGTGCACTGAAAGAAGTTCCATGCACAACTTCAGCTGAATTTAGACAGCCCTTAGGACTTGAAGCGTTTACAAAGCACGGTGCACACACGCTGACTCCTAGCGAACCATCTGGTCTGCAAAGAGAAACGTCTTAGTTACAATTAAAATATTTTTCCACACCCTCCAATCCTACAACAACAACAACACGATGACGATGACGATGATGATGACAATGATGATGACGATGATGATGACGATGATGATGACAATGATGATGATGATGATGATGATGACAATGACGATGATGGTGACAACAATGATGATGATGATGATGATGATGATGATGATGATGATGATGATGATGATGATGATGATGATGATGATGATGATGATGATGATGACGACGACGACGACGACGATGACGACGACGACGACGACGACGACGACGATGACGATGACAATGACGATGATGATGACAATGATGATGGCGATGATGATGATAACGACAACGACAATGACAATGACAGTGATGATGATGACGATGACAACAACTACAATGACAATTATGATGACGATGACAATGACAACGATGACAATGATGATAACGACAACGACAATGACAATGACAGTGATGATGATGACGATGACAACAACTACAATGACAATTATGACAACGATGATGACAACAACACTGACAACACGATGATGACAACAACAATGACAACGGCATATGATGATAAGCAGCAACAATGGCATATGATGATAAGCAGAAGAACAATTGAAGACTATGTATACTTACGTAGGTCCTCTAGTGGACCAAGGACAGATTGTGTCATGATAACTGCTTGCGAAGTTGCACTGGCTCTCCATCATGCTGGACGACAAATAAGCCCCAATTCCTGGAATAATGCAACTTGTAGAGTGTGGCTGAAAGCCAATTTCGCTGGCTTGCTTTTTTACCCATCGAACAAAAATAAGAAGAGCCAGGCACAGAATTCTGTGACAACACTGGACCTCTGTTACCAGCTGAGGCTACTAGCATTATTCCGTGCTTCCAAACTGCTTCTTCAAACGCCTTCAACACCAAACTGAAAGGTGTTAAACTGGGATTAAAATAAAACGGCATTAATAAACTGGTAAGGCTGACCCTTCATTTTGCCAACGGACTAAACAAACCATACAGACAACCATTACGTGCACGCGGCGCTTGATACATTGTCTGATCTGAAAATTCAATCTAACGTTACTCACAATTAGCTGAGTTGAGCATACTGTTGTTTGGTATTGGGTTTTCCGTTTGTGTATGTGTATGTGTATGTGTATACATACACATTTACTTTCAAGTGTGTATGGTAATTTGTGTATACACATTCAACAAAACAATGTGCATTTTTGTGTATATTTGTGTATGTGTATTGTACCGAAAATGCAAATTTTTTTGTTTTTCAGTCAGAAATGCTAGGAAAATCAAATCTCTCAATGTCTGCTGCTTGAAACCTTGGATAGCTTTGAAATCGAGTTACTTAGGCCAATTGAAGGCTTTATGAGGATATTTAGTGTTTATTACTGCAGCAAACACATCGAAATCTTACGTTTCTGATCGAAATTTTATTTACTTTTGCTGATCAAATACACACACAAAAATACACATTTTGAGTACTGTTTGTGTATGGCAATGTGTATCGCAATTTTCAATGTGTATGTGTATGTGTATACACATTGAAAAAAAACAATGTGTATTTTTGTGTGTGGTAAATCTGTATGTGTATACACAAACAACAGTAGTTGAGCAGCTTATACAGCATTGATGACTGCAGTTGAAGTCATTAGGCCAAGCCTGCAGTCTACAATAACGCAGGAGACTATCTGAGCTCCCGGAGCTATTCCATTTTGGTGCGAGTTGTCTGGATGAAAGCCCGCTGCTGTGAAGGCTACATTAGTCCCATGTTCATCTGAAAAGTGCCAAACTGGAAAAAGTCGTGAAGAAATTGTCTCTTCTGGAAGCAATTGTGAGATCCAGTGATAATCTTTTTATAAATTGTTGAGACCGTTTTAATACAGATAGAACCCTACATATACATTGTACACGCCATACATGCAACAAGCCCAGCCCAGTGCGTAAGGGAGTAGGTGCTTTTCCGTCAGTAGGGAAGGGAGTCAAGAAGAGTCGAAACTTTCAAACAGCTCCAAATCGTCTGGAAGTTCATTTTTAGCACGTTTTTCACACACCGGTTTGTTGGTGTTGAGTTTAAGACATTCTAATGCACTGAAGTTCAACATTTTCGGTGCGCGTAGAGAAATACTATTACCTGGCATGGATATAATTTCTAGCTGATTTCCATCTTCAGAGATGTTCACGATGTATGTGAGCATGTCTGAAAGTGCTTAATAAAGGACTAGAGACTAACCAAACAGAGTGAAAACCTAGTTCACTGATTCGACCCAACTCTCCAGTCTCTCTGTAGTTGGCTACAGTAGCAACGGTTTGTGTAAGAGCGAGCGTACTGTCGATCAGAGAAGCTCTGGAAGAAATAGTTTGAATATGTTAACCTGAAACAGCATTGATTACCTCCAGAATTCTCCATCGTGAAAGACAATGCAGTCAGCCACGCGTGCGAAATTAGGAGCAACCAGGCCAAGAACTTCTAGCTTAGATTCTAGGTCGTCGCGTTCCCATTTTTGTTGCTAAAATACTAATTAATTAAAGTCTATTTCAAAAATGAGCGACCTGGCGGTTATTGGTGACACATACGGTGTAAAGTTTAGTTTTACATCGAATGAGATATGTACATACGTAAGAGCCCTAAAAACGTGTTTCTCATACCGTAACCGCGGTTTTTCCAAGATTAGGTCATTTGATTTTTCTGCTATTTTTTTCATTTTTTTGCTGCTTTCTTTTTACTTTCAAGTGTTTTGAATCGGTTTCAGGCTGAAATATAGAAATTTAAGCTTACTTTTATTTTTATTTTCTGTACAAAGTAAAAAATTCTTGAGGAGTAGACTAGGTCAGATCCTGCGGGACTCCTCTACTCTACCCCATTGCCCATTAATGTATGTTCGTATGTATAGATGTCCCTTACTAGAGTCTTGAGACAGGGGAATTTCTTCTTGTGTGCTTCCAAATCCGCCAGAGTTTTGGCTTTTGCTGCTTCATGAATCGGGCACCATCTCTCTTTCTTTAACTCTTTCTGAAATAATATTGCTGATTATTCCCATGCCAATCTATGATGGGTGATGCAGTGACGTATCCAGAATTTTGCAAGAGAGAGGGTATAAAATTTTTGAAAGTGCCTAGTTGGGGAGTGCTCCGCTGCCCAAGCAGATCAAAAAATTGTGCAAAGATAACGTTCAGAAACGCATTGAAAGGCATTTTGAGCATGGAATAGACAATCTTCTCTTTACCTAATTTATTCGTTTCTCTTATTTTGACTTGGATTTTTTCCAATCTCCAAGTGGTAAGGGGGCTGTACCACTACTCATACAGTAGTAGAAAGAAACTTACTTCACAGCGCCGTCGGATTTCGTCACTGTACAGCTCTGAAAGAGCCTTGAGTCCCAGATGAAATTCGTTGCTGGGGCAGTTCCAATTTTCAGGAATGACTATTTTCCGTTCTGATAGCAACTCCAGGATGCCATCGGTAGCTGATCGTACAGTACTTGTGTCTACAGTGCGCGAATCAGTGCAATCGATTACTTCCGCCACCTTTCTCCTCCCGTCTGATGTAATCTACAACGTTACAACGTAGTAAAATGGATGGAAACATACATGAAACAGGGGTTTGTGGGTCTGCTCCCAATAGGTAAAGGCCAACTCCCCAGATCTGCACTCCCATTGGTAACGGTTCCATTTCCCCTTCCGATTGTAAGTAAATTATAATTATAATTTTGATTACACAGGGTCGGTTAATAAATAATTCAATCTGTACTGTCTCCCATTGGTAACGGTTCCATTTCCGCTTCCGATTGTAAGTAAATTATAATTATAATGTTGATTACACAGGGTCGGTTGATGAAATTCTTATTAACCTGAATATTTGGCCTCAAAATCAAAACAAAGATTTTGACAATGGACAAGAGTGATTAGGAATACGAACAGAACAACCCAGCAGATTTTTTACTTTTGCAACCATAAATCTCATCTAATTTGAATGATTCTCTTTTTTTTCAATGAAAAATTGATAATTTATTCATTTTGAAAAGATTGGTGAACTTCTTGTTAGGATATTTCTGATTAGTTCTTGATATATTGGCCCTCAAAGTCGAAACAGATTTTGGCAATGAAAAACGGGATTCCGTTGCACTTCATAATAAACAGATTCCTACTGCTGAGGGATAACTTGACTTTACTGGTGAAGTAACCGAGCGCGTGTGTCACCAGTAAAGCCTCCAATAACCCATAGCAGCAGTAGGAATCCGTTTTATTCTGAAGTGCAACGGAATCATAAAAATCCTTTTTGTTCATTGCCAAAATCACTGTTTTGATTTTGAAAGCGAGTTTCTTAGGAAGGAACTAAGTAGAGTACATTAATGGGAATTTCAGAATCTTTTAACAACTTATTTATCTTTCATTTAAAAAAGGATCAATTCAAATCGGTTTAGATTTGCGGTTGCTACAGCGAAAAATCTACCAGGTTGTATTATTTTGACGGACCCTGTATTTTCTAAAAATTTACCTACTCAAGGAAAATTTTGGTAAGTAAATTATAATTAAATTTATAATAAATTTACTTAGCAACAGTACAGGTCGTCCACTTTGAAAGGCGAGCGGATTTTGAGGTCTGAACCGAAATTCCGAAGAAGGTATAAAAGAGTACCAAAATCGCTCAAAATTTTAGTTTTAAGCAAAAACAGGCTAAAAACGCCATGTTGCCTCAAACACAGCTGAAAATCGTTCTTTAATGGCAATAGTCTTGTCTGAAACTGTACAAGATAGCGAAAAATGAGCCCAAAAAATTGCGTCCCAGAAAAATTGTCTTGAAGTGGTCTTGCCTTGCGGTGGGGTAGACACCCTGTTTACATGTCAATTTTATTTTTAGGTACGCACGTACGTACTATACCCAGACATGGGCAAAGGGGGGGCTGAGGGGGGTTGCCCCCCCTCAGGCTCTGACCTACCCCCCCCTCAGCCGGCCGCTACCCCCCCTCAGGAATTTTTTGGAAGAATTTTGTATAGAAAATTGTGATAAAAATATGCCTGGATTAGGTGTAAATGAGCTCAGAATAGCTTATTTTAGCTTATTTTAATGAAAAATAAGCAACAAAACCTTGATTTTGGCCAAAAATCGGACTTTTTGCCTTACCACCCCCTCAGCCCCCCTCAGGCGCTCCTACCCCCCCCCCCTCAGCCCCCCTCAGGAATTGAAAATTCTACCCCCCTCAGCCGAAATGCTAGCCCATGTCTGACTATACCTGCATTCCCAAAGCAGCAGGGTCGACGGCAGAATCCAAAACTGCAATCGATATTCCGCGCCCATCGTACTCTGGATAATTTTCCAGAAACTCCTTTGCCTGCGTTTCCTTTTTCGGAACCCAGTCAGGCAGTTCTTGCACCGGCCATGCTGCGCATTCAGTCATTCTTCAATCCACTAAAATTCGGTTTTTAAACAGAGTAGGTATGTAAAACTGAGAGAGCTTAATCTATTTTGTACAGACTTTTCCACTTATTGATAGCAAAGTACTGGCTAACCGTATATACCAGCCATAGGCTAGGCAGACTGCTACAGATTTCTTTTCCGTTTTAGCTACTAAGGCTTAGAGTTAAGAAATTCTACACTTTGGCGCCGATAAAGACTGCCCAATTTCTTACGCAGCAAACAAAATGCACGCTGATAAACGGCTGTGACTTTGCGATGCTGACTTTTTCGACAGTTCGGCGAACTATTTTACGATTTGTTTGACAAGTCAAAGTCAAGCGTTGCCCAACAACTTTACTATCTAAAACGGCGTAACTTGATAACAAGAAGCACACTTAGGTAGCAGCTTCCTGTAAGCACATTCAATGCGCGAGAAAACTGCAAAAGTTTTCAGATGGAATTTCACGTGAACAGGCAGGAAAAGTACAATAGTGAGTAAATTGTGTACAGTAGAGGTTGTAAAGCGTGCTTTTTCGTTGGTTTCTTCTCAAAGCAACGTGCATAGTAAACAAGTATGGGTGCCGGGGTCAGAGGTCAAACGACCCTGAAGGCAGTCTTTCTGAGCGATTGAGGCATCGGCTGGGGCCTGCCTGCCAACACTTTTATCGGACTTTTACAACACGTACGCCGTAGCGTGCACTTTAGTAAAGCGCAAAGACTGGCCTTCTCCGTACCAACCTAGTGGTTTACTTGCTTTAATATTGACCAAAACATTCGGCAATATGTCTAGTGACACTAATGGCGGTAAGTTTTTTAAACTTCGGTACTAATTGAATTCGTCCTAAGCGGCGCTTAGTCGAATTTACGCATTTATTAGTAAAAGTTAAGCGACGTAGCGTACATGTAAACCCTCAAGGCCGCAGCACGGGAAGTGAAGAAATTGCCTCAGTTTCGAACGAAACGTCAAATGACGCGTATTTTTGCTGATAGCTCTTTCGAAGCAACCCTAGTCCATTTGGAAGAGCGAACACAAGTTACTACTTTAAGCACGATCAAATGTGTTCGCCTCTTTCTATGTTGGTTCCGCCTGCCAGGGGTGTCTGTCACCTACAGTATCTATTGAAGAGATTTGCACTGTATATAACACCCACTCGTCTAACCTCTTTGTCATTGTTTGTTAGTGTGCTCTCCAAATAATCTCTCTTCACTATCTATTTACTTTTATTCAGGGTCCTCAAGGAGGACATACGAAGTAGGCCAATAACCACTCCACTCCACAAACCCCTTTGTACATGTTCCATACATGTAACAGGTCATCCGCCGATGGGGGAGGGGGGGTTGGGGGGTCTGGCGCCGGCCGGGGGGGGGGCTGAGCCAAAATTTTGGGAGGGGGGTAGGGCACTAAAAAACGCTCAAAAATCGAAAAAATCGAAAATTTTGGGCTAAAAAACGCCAAAAATCGCTAATTTGGGCTGAAATACAGCTAAAAAATGCCGTTTTGCAGGCGATTTTGGCAATTTTTGTGTCTGAAATTGTAAAAAATTGCAAAAATTTGCTAAAAAATTTACTTGCCAGAAAAATCGGAGGGGGGGTCGGTGAAATCGTCTCGGGGGGGAGGGGGATCCCCATCCGGGGGGTCTGGCCTAAGTCGGGTGGGGGCAGACCCCCAGACCCCCCTGTTACATGTATGACATGCATACTGTATTAGATTGCAAGTTTACATTAATCAATTTAGCCTATTTTAACCAAGCCGGTCCACCGGCTGAATATGACACCAATTTACCTTCCACCTCCGCTCCGTCCATTCAGGAAAGCAGTCCGATTTCGCCCGCAAGCCCAGCTCCACTTCTGCCTCAAGAACAGTACTGAATAATTGAAGTGTCGACTATTGGAAATACGTATTTGGTAAATTCTAGAAGTCGTAAATGGTGCCAGACAAGCTGGGAGCCGGTACCAGCTGCCATTTGTATGGGACTCTGCCTACTGCAGCTTGTTGGGATTGGGCTGGCTGTGGTAAGTTGACCCTTACAAATCATCAGATTGGGCGAACACGACCTCTAGTGTTCGTCTGCACTACGGAATTGTTCGCCCACTCGCGCTGAACGATACATAAACATTGAGAACACAGTGTAGAGGTGAAGACAATTTATTGCGCTTGACGTTTTCTAATCATGTACTGAGGCGAACACTAAGCTTTTCTAGTCTGGTAAATTGGTTTCTGTTCTTCTGAGACTCCTGTCATCTGCGTTATGTACGGTTTTTGGTCGGTGCTCGCTGTTCAAAAATGACCGTTGTTGTTGTTTTTGTTGTTGTTGTAGTTGTTGTTGTCGTCATCGTCGTCGTCGTCGTCATCGTCGCCATCATCGTTGTTGTCGTTGTCGTCGTTGTCGTTGTCATTGTTATTGTCGTCATTGTCATTGTTGTCATTGTCGTTGTCATAGCTTTTTGTCCTTTCGGACTAGGATTAGCCAACTGCCATAGAGCAGGGAAGAGACACAAGCTCCGGCAGGCTCCTTGAACGGTGTTATTTTAACAATTATTGAAATGTTTTCTCTAAGACTTTCTAAAGAAAATACAGTAGAACTGCATTTTAGGGCGCTTCCTGGTCCTGGCCACACAATGGAGAGTCGATTGGAATGAAAGAAGGTTTTCTTGCTTTTTTCATCTACAGAACTAATATTATAATAAATTTTTCTGTTACAATTTCTTACAAATTGTACGTACCTATACGATACGAGCAAATTGTATTGCAGTGGCGGCGCTGACGTTTGCCTTCGTAGTTGTGATTTTTATACGCGGACTCATGTACATGGACTGTCGCAAGAGAAGGCTACTGCAAGAACCTAAGTTCCGCTATTAGCCTGGCCTCCCTGGAAACGGAAAACCCGCCCTTAATTACTTAATTAATATGTCTGTTATGTTTTTACGAATGTTTATGACTGTAGTTCATCATACGTAAAAAATGTCAATGATCTTGTTTGTTGAATTGTATGCAAGTCGCGCTATTTCAGTCTGGCACTTAACGCCGTTTACCGTACCCTCACATTCGGGAACGCGGTGGTACGGTACCATACGGTACCCCTACCTGTGGCTGTGGGTGCCGGTATCACATATGGTGTCACTAGCCTAGGTTAGGTTCCGGTACCATATACGGTTATGGTGCCAGTACCATAAACGTCGTAAAGTGCCTGGCTGCATGCGTCAAACCTCTGCTATGTAGAAGTTGCTCACGTTATAAACTGCAACGGAATCGCTCTTGTTCATTGCCAAAGTCTGTTTTGATTTTGAGCCAAAGTATCTCATGAACTAATCAATGGCGTATGAGGATTTCGGAAAGGGAGGGTGTAAAATTTTGAAAGTGCCTGGTTGGGCCGCTACCCAACCAGGGTAAGAAAATTTAGCCAAAATTTAGGACTTTGTAATCAGACAGCAGCAACTTGTACATATATGTAGAGGCTTTGTTTTATTTGTTTTACCTTGTTTTATTGCTTCTGCTTAAGTTTCGTTTTACAGGTGTCTGGCTTTAAAAGAGAAGTAAAAGATTGATTGATTGATTGATTGATTGATTGATTGATTGATTGATTGATTGATTGATTGATTGATTGATTGATTGAGCCAAATTTGCCTTCAAAAATGCGTTTAAACACATTCCAGGCTTAAAATTAGCAGAAATTACAAGTTTTAGTAGTTTACAGTGGCCTAGTTGGGCTTTTGCCCGACCAGGTCGAGAAAATTTTGAAAAACGCATTTAAAAGGCATTCTGAGCACAAAATAGACAGTTTCGGTACATAATTCATTAGTTTCGCTTATTTTTGACAGACTTTCTTTTCCTACCTCCATCTAAAAGGGGGGATACGCAGCATACATGTAACAGGGGGGGTCTGGGGGGCACCCGACTTAGGCCAGACCCCCTGGATGGGGGACCACCCCCCCCCCCCCCCGAGACGATTTCGCCGACCATCCCCCCTCCGATTTTTCTGGCAAGTAAATTTTTGCAATTTTTATACAAATTCAGACACAAAAATTGCCAAAATCGCCTGCAAAACAGCACTTTTTAGCTGTATTTCAGCCCAAATTAGCGATTTTTAGCCCAAAAGTTGCGATTTTTGAGTGCCCTACCCCCTCCCAAAATTTTGGCTCAGACCCCCCCTGGCCGGCGCTAGACCCCCAACCCCCCTTCCCCCATCGGCGGATGACCTGTTGCATGCATGGGGATACGCCACTGGTGGATCTAAGCAATCTTGATGAAAATTTCACCATTTTTTCGCAAAAATTTCTCTATCATTTAGAAATGCATTCATTCGAATCTGTTTATATTTACGCTATAAGTCTGCTGGGTTATTTTAATCACTGTTCGCTCAATACCAAAATCAGTGTTTTGTAGTATAGTAGTGTACCCCAGTTGAAAAACATCACAAATAAAATTCACTTTTTCATGGAAATTTTGTGGGGAAATCGCTGAATTTAGATACACTGTATATACATTAGCAGTGCAGTTCTATCAATTTCATGCCTATTCTAAGCCAAAAGTAAGTTTTGAAGGTTTATCTCACTGTTTAAAGAGGCTCACTGTTGTGTAATCATTTCCATGCAGTTGTTCGGTTTTCGTTTGGCTTTTCTTGAATTTGGGGTTTGTAAGAAGAAAGTTTTATTTATTTATTGCCCCGAAGCAAGTTAAAAAACACTCAAACAAACTGGAGCCTAAGGACTGGCTACGCCACTTTGAACGGCGGTTTTTACCGAGCCTAGTAAAAGTAATTTTAGTCTGTTTTCATCTTTGTCCAATCTGCGCTTGAAGCAAGCCAATCAAGGAGCGGATACCGTATGCTCAGATCGACAATTCCAAGGCTGAACAGTGC